>JAVYIG010002114.1:0-271021 GCA_035222895.1 Strongylocentrotus droebachiensis
GAAGGGATTCTGATATAAGTGCTAGGATTTAATTCAATTCAATTTAACTAATTTAATAAATGTTATATTTTTTTTTTTGACACAATAATCTGATGTACTGTTGAGGTGTCACCTTCCTGGTTTTGTTGTCTTCTCGTGCCGTACATGATTATTATTGGCCTCATTACATTATCAAATCAACATAATTTAATCTATTTGGAATTGACCTGTGTTGAACCTTTGTACTTGCGTAAACATATTTCTATTTTATTTCTACTCTCAATTTACCAGTAAAATTACAATGCAGTATGTACTTAAAGGTACTATGTCCCTTTTTGCAGGCCAAAAATGACAAGTTAAAACCCAACGGCATTTGAAAGACAATACTAATTTAGAATTTTCCTTTAAAAAATGAGGCTTGAAAATGTCTTTAAGTGGAAAAATAACGACTATTAGTTGTCGAATCGACTTAGGAGCTATAGAGCCAGTATTAAGTAATAGTCTCATTTTTAGACCATTGTACCGAATGGTCGTACGTTTTATGCTGCGCAGAGATTCAATCAGTTTAATTTTGGCCATTACAAGAAGTGGTTTATTGATGTATAGACAATTGCTCATGTGTACCCTTTACAGCTCATTTTATGTATGTTATTACCAAAGATGAAAAAAGCCAGTCAGTCACTCAATAGTGTCTGACAGTGAAGGCTAGCAAGTAAACGGGTTTCCTTGCATAATTTGAATATTAGGACACTACTAACGCTTGAATTTCACAGATAGGACATACATGACATATTCATAATTCCTGCAAAGTTCTACAGAATTTGATGTTGGCTGCAAAAGGGACATAGTATCTTTAAAACTGACTTAGTTCATCGAAGTATTTGTTAATTCTAAAATGAAAGACTCAACTGAGCTTCATACACTGTCCTTACATTGAATACTGTATATCTTCTTCTTCTTTATAAGCAGATAAGTGTTAGAAATTGATTTGATTTAATTCTCTCAATCTATTTAGGTCATTTAAAAAATCTATGAATATTGTTGTTGCGCTTTGAAAATCTTAACATGCCGTACATGATTGTTATTTTCTTCATGCCACAAAGTTCATCATACATGCAATCCTTCTAAGTTATTATGCATGATGTATGTACTTGAATTATGTTACGTTATTTTACCGTTACTTCTTAAATCTATTCGCATGTAACACCAGCGGACGTGGATAACCTCATGACAGAATGGAAATTCTTTTAGGTAATCCTTAGGCGTCCGCTGGTGGTATTTTCACTGTCTAGTAACTATTTCATGTTATATTCCCTGTGTCGTCATTTCTATTTTGTTTATACATGTACCTGGAAATTAAATAAATAAAAATGAAATGAAATATTATCATGTGTTGGGGAGAGTGCGTGAATGGACGGTTTCCCTCATCCTCACCCCACCCCCCCCCCCCTCCCACGGACCATTGCTTTTCAGTGTTTTTCTATTTGTTCTCCTTTGTATACATCTTTATCTCTTCACAGTTTTTTCTCTTTCTCTCTCACATAGCCTACTTTGGGTAGGTTTAAGCTTAAATTTTGAAGGCAGAATGAGCGATTTGTAACGCTCATCGTAAACGCTCATCGTAAACGCTCATCGTAAACGCTCATCGTAATCACAGTTCCACGGTGTACTGTTTATGCTCACTTCTCTGGCTCCTCCAGGCAATTCTCCTTGGGTGGCCTTAATTGGTCTTCCAGCTGGATTCGCAAACCTTCACTGTGCATGCTACGTAGACCCACTAGAGGTCAGTGCGTTGATCCCATTTAAACGCGTTTACAAATTGTAAACGCATCTTTTTGTGAGTTTACGATCGGCGATCGTGATCGCCGTTTTTCGGGGATTCTACAAAAGTGAGCATGGACGCAAACGTGTTTTAAAATAAACGCGTAACAGATGCCTGATTCTGGCCAGAAAAAGTGAAGCACAAACACGCCCTTACACACTTACACACGCACGCGCACACACGTATTCTCTCTCTCTCTCTCTCTCTCCCTCTCTCTCCGTTTCTCTCTCTCTCTCTCTCTCTCCCTCACCCTTTTCCTCTCCCAATCGTTTAATCTGTCTCAATATTTTATCAATTACAATGCTGTTCAATTCTTTTAATCTCATTTTCCATCACACTCTCACCCTCCCCCTTTTTGCCTCTCCCTCACACACTCACGCAGTTAAGATTATTTGAAAATGTGTGGTGTTATAGAATCGATTGTTCGGGAAAATAATAATAATAATAATAATAATACAAATAAAGTAAACTAAAACAACACAAATTATTACCCTAACTTGACATGATTAAATAGCACTGTTTAAATAAAAAAAGTTGCCCCCGTCTCGCCTGGTTGAGATCGGATCTGATAAGTACTCATGTCTGATTGGGGATTTCAGGAAGATGAACATACAAATTAGAGATGTCAAATATGATTGAAGTTCGGCCTAGTCAAATGATTATGAGCTTTATAAAAAAAAAAACATGCGCACGTACACAACACAAACTAATTCCTTCCCCCCCCCCCCCTCTCTCTCTCTCTCTCTCTCTCTTTCTGTCAATTTTGGGAATGTGATATTTTCAACTGGAACAGAACAAAGCAAAACGATCTTTAGTGCAATAACCCTTTTTGAAATTGAGTTTAGTAAATTGGCAGTTCTCGTTATGTTATATTTCGTATACTTGGCAAACTACCAGGGCTTTTCTTCCCTTGATCAGCCAACAAAAACTAACATATTGGACCGATTTCGAGGTACAACCCTAAAGCTTTATATCTGTCTCCTTGATTTAAAGAGAAGGTTGAGTTCTGAGTAGAGGTGATAAATAATTTGTGAGCGTTACTTATTCTTATTATGCAAGTGTGGAAGAACTTCAGATAAGACATGTTCCCTGAAAAGCATGGCTCTTCAAATGCCTTCATATTCTAAATATGCATGTAACATCGTAAAAATCGGGGGCCGGCTTTTTACGCCACGTGTTCGTGTAGTCCCATATACATCTTTCTGTGTACAGTGTTTGTAACTTTACCAAGACTTGGCCACATTTCTTATCATTTTGATGATTCCAGAACCTTGCAATACACACAAATTCTTATATGCTAGATGATCAACCTTTTCTGGTCGGTTCCACATCGTTTCTTTCACAATGCAATCGCATGACCAGAACTCAACTTCATCTTTAATGAACCTTCTCTAGTTCCGTAGCTACCTGCTACTGGATAGAATTGTGTCACGTTTATTGTTTAAAATGTTGCCCTAAGATGTGCTTTAGCTCCAAGCGTGCACCCAACATGGAGTATAAGGTGATCTTCAAAATCTGAAATTGCAATTTATCATCGAAGAAAAGGAAAAGGTAGAATCCCCTACGCTTGGAGCTAATGTACATTTTAGGGCAACATTTTAAATTATAAACGTGACACAATTCTATCTGATAGAAGACTGAATACCAAGTAGTATAACGAGAAGAAGAAGAAAAAGAAGAAGAAGAAGAAGAAGAAGAAGAAGAAGAAGAAGAAGAAGAAGAAGAAGAAGAAGAAGAAGAAGAAGAAGAAGAAGAAGAAGAAGAAGAAGAAGAAGAAGAAGAAGGAGGAGGAGAAATACAAAAAGAAACAAGGAAAATGCTAATGATAATATGAAGAAGGAGAAAAAGAAGAAAAAGAACAACAACAAGAAAATCACCTCCCACCCCAATACTTATGATCAATGTCTTGATCTTTTTTTCTGAAATACATCTAACTGGTTGTAAATTTGAACAAGCTATTCATTAAATAAAGTTAACAGTCCTATTCATTTCTTACATCCTAAGTTAAGTTTAATTAAATTGAAATTCAATAAAATATAATATAATCAAATTTGTACGTTGTGCCTTTAGTTAGTGTTTTCAGTTACAACAGACCCGGGACATTTGGATCGTGATATATATTGAATGTTCTTTGAAAAAGAAATTTGTTATCAACTAATATCTTACCCTCTAAAAATTACGGTTTTAAACATGTCAAATGAACGGCACAGGGATGTAGTGAGTCTTTACCCCCGATACATATACATGTATAGTTTCCCTTGAATTTATTCAGGGACGATTCTTTTGTAATACTGTATCATCATCCATCTAGGGGTCAACAATTAACTGTGTCACGGTACATTTGATGTGTTGACGTGACCGAAAAAACCAAAACCATTTCCCTTTTTAAGGGCACCCACTTTCACAACCACAGCAAAGACATTACAAGTTTACCAACAGCCCTTTTCAGGACTTCTTACACCATACTCAAGAAAGAATGATTACCGACTGTCCTTTCCAGGACTTCCCAACCCCCCCCCCCCCCTTCACACATGGTACAACCGAAGCCTACTGTATAACAAAAACATAGCACGTGAAACCACAAAATAAAACACATTTCCAACTGCTGTCAATCCTGTTTAAATCAGCTTTTAATGCATATCCTCCAGACAAGAAAAAAGAAAGAAACCCCAAATTCCCATCAATCACCACCACTACAGTACGTGAAATATTCACATTCTTTTTTGTTCTTGAGTATATTTACAAAAGACCACCTCAGTTTTCATCCCTTTGAGCATCACCTGAAAACGACTCGCCATTTTCACAACATAGAAAATAACACGATTAAAACATGATTTAGATCGGATACAGTCTTCTTGTACACGATTAACAGTATACTATAGTGAAAGGGTGTATAATAGAAAATGACATCACAATGAATTCATTTTCGACAGGTACAGCCGACTCGAATTCAAACATATTTTCAATTAAAGGTTTATATTCGATACTGGTCAAATACGTGGTATTCAATTATATGATCGGGATGGTGTTTGGTGCATTTGCACTCTATCCTTGTAGATCCCAATGTAAGAATAACAATATTAGTGATAATAACAATAATAGTTACCTTTGTCTTTGAAATTGCATGAGACACGCTGAGTGAGTTATACCAAAAAATGCACTCACCCTTAATTCGATAATTAATGTACATTTGAGTTGGGGGGTGGGGGGGGGGGGGGGGGGGAGGTTACAGACTCGGAGCGCAGGGATATCGCCAGGCGATTTTGAAAGGGGAATGCTGGACTATGTTTGACGACAATATTACATTTGAAGAAAAGAAAGTGGTCGTAGGATTTTAAATTTGCCAACATGGGTTCCCTTATACCTTATATTTTCCAGACACGCATCAACAATCCAACATTCTATGAGAACGACAGTGTTGGTATCTTGAAAGAGATCAACATTATATGTCAATATAAACGAGCATTCTAAACATTCTAAACAGCAACAGCAAAACAAAAATGCAACAAGTTTGGAATACATCTACAACGTACAATAGAAATCATGGAAGAGCGCTTATTCGAGAACAAACACTGTGAAATAAAACGTGAAAGTATAATTAAACTTTGAATTCAATTTATGACTAGTAGTCGTTTTTTTGCTGATGTAATGTTCATACTCATACTTTATACGAGATTACTCTCCCATAGAGCGTCAAAATCGGCGTCACTGACGCAGCCCTCCGTCAATGGCGCAATCCTAAGCCAATATACATGAATTACTAGTAACGCATCAGTAGCAAAATGCGTTGGAGTAGAACGATTAGCTAGTATAATGCGTTATAACTTTCCCCATTTTCATTCGCAGACTGTAAAAATATTCGCACATCGTATTTCATGTAATTCCTTTACATATTTTTTTCTTCTTCAAGCACTTGATTACGAATACAGTATTTTAATACGTATATTATCACCAGTAATAAAGTATAACAAAATAATTATGATTTGCAAAGCGCCAATTACCAAATGCAAGGGATTATTTAGACAATTCACGAGGTAAAATTAGAATCATTGCTTTATAAGCCGAGCTTCCCTCAATTACGCAGGTGGTATTCAGGTAATGTACGTATTAACAAGTATCAACTACCAGTTTTCTTACAAAGATTTATACACCTGAATAAAGAGTGGCAAATGTATCTAAATACCCTGCCAAATGACGTTGATGTCGTGGATAGGACTCTTGGATTAGGTCCAGTATTCCAGTAGCATACACAACAGATAACAAAGCATCCACATAAATATATGATTCAATACCCCTTGCACACGAGCTGTCTTTTCGACTGCGTCTTTTTCGTCCATACGCTTTTGAGGCCTAAGTCAGCCATGCGTCAGCCGATCAATGTAGTTCTTGTACCTTCCACAATTGCATTCACTTTGCATGCCGAACGTCACTTTCATATGGCACCAAACAGATCGCGCAGTGTTCATTGACGCAGTGTTTGACGCAGTTTTTAACTTAATCTTACGTCAAAAATGATGCCTCGTATGCAACGACCACAGAATGCATACACAATTATACAAACAGGTCCTTCTATAAAACGAGAAACATATTCACATTTCTCTACACAATGAAACATGATTATCCATACATATATTTTGTTATCATCTCAGCCATATCACACATCGGTGTCCATGCTGAAAATCTAAATACTTCCACCGACTGTTTTCCTCTTCCGACTTCTGGTAGTAATAAAAATATTCACATAATTATGTTCTTTACACACAAAAAACAAGATTTATATTCATACATACATGGTATACACACAAATATATATATATATATATATATATATATATTCACTATCAATAGTAACAAAATATTGTGGTTATAACAAAACAATTGCAATTGTAAATCAGTGGTGAAAACTCGCCGCGAGGTTTCATTCGATGTCGTTGTTGGAAGAAAGCTCAACTCCATCAGAAAATTCTTGTTGATTTTTTAGGTAATGTTAATCATAACGTTCATCGTTTTCGGTGATCGTAGAAACAACACGGATAATAACTACTCAATCTCAGTAGTTGAAGGCAGCATTGTATTTTACAGATCTGTCTCACCGATTACAAATATATCTTTTAATCTATATACATTAATATTTCCTGATTTATATATCATCAATCATTGAAATGGAGATCCATCATACACATGGAGGGACGTTGAACATTAAATCATGCCAGGATCGCGGAATGCAAAAAAACATGTTACTTTACAATAAAGTATAATAAAATGCTATTTTGCTCAGTACTGAAACAATAATCTCATTTTTTTAAAGAAATCAACGTCCCGTTCGCTACATCAGATCATTAGCACAAAAGCTTGTTTCGATATTTCAGTCAAGTTGGAAATCAACTCTCCCACCTACATGTACGAACAAAATCAATAACAATCAAACATAATCCGATGTTGCCTTCTATACGATACAGATGATTAGACACAGACGGAGCCGAATACCCCCCCCCCCCCGATTGCTATATGCCCATTTATTATAAATTCGATTAACCAGACGACTTATGTCATAAATCAAAGAAAAATGAGCAACAAAAAAGCGACTCATAATCATGAATAATTTCAGTATACAATGATCAAAGCTTATACACGCATGCAGCAGTTAATAAGAATCAGCATTTCTGTATAAATGGAGAACAAAATAATACAAACTATATATGTACACACATTCCTAGTTGAACATGATTCAATTAAGGCGCTAATTTTGTCAAAAGAAACACAAGCAAACAAGAAAACAGTTGCCATTGACTCAACACAAAAAATTAGTCTGGTCCATTTTCTTCAGACAAAATAACATTCACAACAAAGTACTACAACCGTAATCATTTACAAATAATTTTGCATGGATGGAAAAGAAAATAGAAAGCAACAGATTCCACAGAATGTCCTCATCTTAAGATATAAGGTCTAAGAAACTCAATCATGATACAATGGTATTTTCATTTAACATGTCAAATTTGGACATATAAACAGAGACAAATTTGCAGTTATCACTGCGCACTCAACACTGGAGTAACTTCCATTATAGTGTAATAGCTCAAATCTATTCAGGAATTAGAAAGCATTAGTCCTCTATTCAGTACTTTGAACACTGGGAAGGATGGATGTTAATATAGTTTTAAATGGCCCATTATTTTCTATCTTAAATAGTTATGAAATTATCAAATAAAATCCTGCTATTGACTGCTATCTGTAAAAGTGAAAATTACAAATGACCAATAAGAAAGAAAACAAATATTTGCATACAAGCATTATTGATACGCAGACTTTAATCCACTTTTTGATGTCATATAGGAAGGAACATCATTTTTTTTTAAATCACCGAAAATTTACAACGAAGGGAACATGAATTACAGAGAGGGTTTTCTTTTTATTTCCAATGTGTCAATGTTGTATAAACAACAATCAGTTTACCTGTTAAGTTGGTTGTGTTTATTTATCGTCCTTAGTTCGTTTTTTTAATACCTAATGTAGGTACAGGCCGCTCCAAATTGGAATATATAGCTGGCATCATCTGGGGTCTCATACATCGGCTATAATTTGAATCGGGCATTTCATTTTTCCGAAAGATAAATAATATTCAGCATAATGATGAAATAATACAACAATCATTCTAAAACTTTACTCTTATTCACCAATGGTAACCACGTCAGTATTGGATACTGTTCTTCCTAAGGGCACTGTAAATTGTTAATACACTAGCTTTGCCAGTTACCAATTTAATTCACCTAGGTCGAATGGGAAAATCAGATCGACATTAAGCATTGTATTTTATATTTCACGTCTTTAGATACTCTAATATATTTTGTTCTGCCAAACTAAGTCAGTTTCCTTATTATATACAGCAACATCTTTACTCTAAATAGGACTTTTTGAATATTTTTGTCGAATTTACAAAATGAAAGTAATATGCCATAGAGCCCCTGTTAACCGTGCATTTAAACTATTTACAATACATCGTAAGGATATATATGCTTTATGGATGAAATGTTTCTCTTGTTTACATTCAGCAAAACGATACAGGTCAATACATTAAACACAACGTTGCAAAAACTCCTTGTATGCACACTTTGCACATAATAGTTGGTTGGAAATACGCCGACGACTCCAGTATAGTTGCTTTTGAACAAAATCCTCTACATAACTTGGGTAGAACAACAAAGGGCGGTTCACATTGCGAAGACGTGACTGGTTGCAAGCGCGAGCTCCATTTATCCCGCTACATCATTACTAGTGCGAGCCTAGAATTGAGGTACGTTGCTGTGTATGTAAAGGCAACATTACAGAAGCACCCATGACTAGGCTCCTGGCCTCGGTCGAAAACAATAAGATGTTGCTAATTGGAACTGCTAACGATGTGTACAAATATCAATGAAATACTCGGAGGCACTCGGCTATGATTCACATGACCATCGTTTAGGAAGGGCGTCCATACACCGTCTTTAACCTATTGTGAAAGCACAAGTTTGCAGTTAGGTCATGCAGGTTCATATTGGTGCCATCTGCCAATTTCCCTTTCCGCCCTTTGTCTATCCGCTGGGTGAACTATCATATCAAATTCCATTCACGTTTGTACGCGTCCACATCCTTCGTCCACATCCTCCGCGGTCAATAGGGCAGTTGAACTCATCGTGAAAGGATGTTCACTTGAGTACAGACCTGGTGATTCTCATTGGTTCATGTTGCAGACAAAAATCATGCCCTTGAAAAGAAGGTCAATATGTCATCAAATAAAGTCGCGGCTTAATTCATTATAACCGTCCATTTGCGGAGCTAGTCATACGGGAGTCCCAGCGGGCGATTTGGGAAGCTTGATCCGACCATTGCGGCCTTGGTCGCTAGAGGAGGGACGTACCAACCTCTGTGAGGCGGGGCTTCCGTAGCACTTTGGTCGTTTAAACAGAATCTTTGGGCTCCATTTTGACTTATCACCTTCCCTCGTCCACGGGTCAGACGCGATGGTACTGCACGTTGAAGCAGGCTCCGGAGAGAGTCCAAGCGATTGGTTCGCTATGAAAGACGAGTCAAACTCGGAGTCCTCAAAGAACTGTTGAGGGTGGGGCTGAACATCCCCTGTGATATCTGGACACACAAAGGCAACGTGTTTCTTACCACCGGAACAATGCCTCTCGCTCGGGGTTTTTAGTATACATGGAAGCTGCGTGTTGTTGCTGTTGTTTTGGTTGCCTTCAGAAGGCACACTCCCGAAAGGTTGGTCACCACCGCCTGGCATTTTCTCTTTGCTAGCGTTCAATGCACCAACTTGTCCTGCCAGTAAGTTTTCATCAGAACTATTTACCTTGGTGCCGCCGTTTCGCTGGAGGTTATTGTTTTCACGAGCAAGTTTGTCCTGCAGAAACAGATTCTGTTCCATGACAGGTGTGTTGCCGTGGACGATCAGCGCTTCATCCGACCCCACTCCAACCGGATGATCATCATTCATAGAATTATCATCACTTCGAAACTCCATCTCCTCTTCTTCTTCCTCTGCTCTCTCATTTTCCTGCTCGACGCCGTTGGCGTTCTTTTCTGGTAGCACATCCCCTGTCGTAAGTGCCGTTGTCTCCTTGTCAAGAATAGTCGCCGGGGAATCCGAGGCGGGCCAATCTGGTAGCTTCTCGTTGCTGCCCTCTGGGACGGGTTGCAAGGGAACCAGCTCTTCTTGTCTTCCCTTGCTGATGTAACTTGGGACTTTCCCGTTGCCCACGTGGTCCCCTCCATCGTTTTTGGTGGAGAGGCTTGTCTTTAGGGTAGCGCATGTATCCTCATTGGAACCTCTTCTAAAGTGGGAGAGGTTGTTCGCAAGACTGTTCTGTCGCGAGTGTGAACCTATCCTTGAGATGTGACGCCCGGAGGGCAGCGTGTTTTGTTCTTGCCATCTCCTCAGCAGTCTCTTTATAACATTTTGTACCTGAAAGGAGAGAGGAAAACTGATTTAGAAATCCTGCAAAATGTTTCCTTTTTTTCCTATGCAACACTAAGGAATATAATTCCTTAGCACAGCATTATATCGCCTGGATATGCATTCGTTCAAATGCGTTTACGTATGCAAGTTTCTAAAATTCTACTCCTACTGATAATAAAAATAATGAAAATAATAATAATAACAATGTGAAAAAACATTAGCAAAAATTCTCTTCTAACCGCCTTAATAATTGTTAATGTGTGGGTGAACATATTGAAAGATTCTTGTTAGATTCATGCACATCAAATCCAGGGGCTCTGTACTATACAGAGTTGCGATTGATCCAAATCAATGGCAAGGCCTCCAATCAATCGCAATTGTGCAGTATCTCTTGTTATACACATAGTTGCGATTGATAGTATCAACTCTTTATAGGACAGGGCCCATTACGAATATTATATACGAACATATTACTGGAAATGAAAACATAAATTAAAATAGAAGCAAATACAGGCCCGGTCATAAACATTTCCAAGGTAGGGGGTGGGGGGCGTTATTACAAACTGTCAGATTTTGTTCAAAAAGCTAACCATTTTTTTTGTTACGATAAAACCCTATGCCAGCCCTTCCGATGATCCTAAGGATGATAATTCTTCAATAAACACAATCACAATGACCTTAACAAATCAGACTTGTTAATTTCTATAGTTTCGCGCATTACTTATTAAATTGTGCGATATGGCAATGACATATGACGTAGTTTGAACATTTTTTTCTACATACTCTAATATAATAGGGCATTAGAATTGCTTTGAGTTGATTTCTTAGCGGTTTTTGCAATCGATAGTGTTCTTTATTAATGGCTGATGATCGTGCTTTCTTTCCAACAGGGGGACGCAGCGCCCTCACGCACTTGGATCAACGTACATAGTATTGACTGCTTTGAGAGGCCTGGCTGTTTTATATGCTCAAGGGAACGCGCGCAGATCCTGCCATTACCCTTAGGCGCGCCTGGGTGGGCGGCGCGCCGAGGGGTCATGTCAGCATCTTCTAGTTCCCGAAAGCATATAAAGCCGCCAGACCTCGAATATTAAAGCAGTCGATATGTCTTTTATATGCCGAATTGAAACAAAAATCTACCAAGAATTCTTATCTTATCCTTTTATTGAGTAAAGATTGGTTAAAACCTCACAGAAAATCTGAAACACTGTCTGTTAATCTTAACTTGAAAAATGACTTAAAGTTTCGACCATTTGGGAATCGCAGACAAATGGCACTGAATGGTGTCCGCGCTCGCACAAAGACAATTTTAACACGTAAACAAATGGCTATCGCAGCAAATTTTTACTATTTTTAATGGTAACCGGAATTTTGAGGGATCTCACTTTGGATGTATCTTTACGGGAATGGCTAAAATCACGACTCCAATTTCGACCAATCAGGTTGCTGGATTTCTAAAGTGAGGTATATAATACCTGTTATTAAAGCTATCTTACCTCCTGATTCATATAAACATAGATGATCGCGACAAAGAAGCCTTGGGTTGACTGGAGGAATGCGTTTAGGTACCGGTAGACGTAGGTGGAGGCGTTGGGTTTCTCAGGGCTCGGTTCTAGGAGCAGCATGAAGTAGGATGCTCCGAGTAAAGGCAGCAGGACCACGATCCCCCGGACACCCTTCCTGTAAGACGACATTGAAAATACCAACATTTTATCATTGCAGGGGCCCGTTTCACAAGCCTTTTTTCAATGACAAATGTCAAAAACCAGTGACAAATCTGATGATAACCAATCAGAAGCAAGGATTCCAGTAGCTTATATTAAACAACAACTGTTTGTTGTCACTGATGACAAACTGATGACAAGTTTGTGAAACGGGTCCCAGGTGTCAAGAGTATGGGGAAGGAGATTGCTAGAATAGGTTAAATTAAAGGGGGGTTGGCGAAACCTTTTTAAGACATTTAAGACATATTAAAGCCCGTCTGCACTAGTTTGGCCAGGAAGGATTAGACCTCCCTACATGGTCACTGACAGGTGGTTTTCTCATCAATTCAGCTCTCAATTAGAATTTTAAAAAATGGGATCATGGGGGACCAAGGCAACGGTCACCGATTAGGCATTGTTTACTTTATAGAGGGCGCAAGTAGCTATACCTTATAATTGGTGCAGTGGGGCTTTAAGACAATCTTGTTCTGATATGAAATAATTAACGAACGAAAGGTTTTATCATGTTTATTGGCCGTTGTTCCGCTAGTATCAAACTACATGAGTGCCAAAAACGTGTCTATGAGGCGACCATGATATTCTATGATTCTTAGTGTACAGGCATGAATAATACCTAAGTAATTTCAATGTAGCCCATTCGCTTTCTCTGACTATAAACCCATACATTTCCTATATCTATATGACCAAAACATTTTAAAAATAGGGTAAACTTTATAAACTGGCAAGGACTTTTAATGTTTCAATCTTGAGTTTCCATGATGCATTCTTCAGAGCAGCGGTATGGCCAAATTAAGGTATCATTCAATCTAGAATACAATCCTATAAAGCAGTTTTGATTGCTTTGTTAAATTATGTTATGGATGTGTTAATACAAAGAAAATCAACAGTGCTACTGGGGTCGGGGGACATCATACCTGTATTGTTGCGTCTCGAAGGAATGTGACGCCCTCAGTTTAGTGACAAGAATGATCATAATATGGACCATGAAGCACACGTTGACCTATTAAAGGAAAGACAAATGTTATCATGCAGTACTAGCCACTATATGATCATTGTTAAATGTCAATCATATTGTAGGAAAATTACAGGCTTTTTCTTAAAATTAACTTTTATTTTCAGCCCATTGCCAATTGGCACGGTCACTTCTTTGACGTACATACATCTTAACAATAATAATAATGATACTACTACTACTACTACTACTACTACTACTACTCTACTACTACTACTACTACTACTACTACTGCTATTACTACTACTACTACTACTACTACTACTACTACTACTACTGCTATTACTACTACTACTACTACTACTACTACTACTTCTACTACTACTACTACTACTACTACTACTGCTATTACTACTACTACTACTACTACTACTACTACTGCTATTACTACTACTACTACTACTACTACTACTTCTACTACTACTACTACTACTACTACTACTACTACTACTACTACTACTACTTCTACTACTACTACTACTACTACTAATACTTCTACTACTACTACTACTACTACTACTACTACTTCTACTACTACTACTACTACTACTACTACTACTTCTACTACTACTACTACTACTACTACTACTACTACTACTTCTACTACTACTACTACTACTACTAATACTTCTACTACTACTACTACTACTACTACTACTACTACTACTTCTTCTTCTCCTGGTGATTATAACAATAATAACGATAATGATAATAATAATGATAATAATAATAATAATGAGGAAAAATTAATAATCATGAACTGTCAAACATATAATTTAACACTGCCACTGTCAAAGAGTGGGGGGGGGGGGGGGGCTACAAGAACAAATAATTTTGCCATACTTACACTCCAAATAATTGTTTATCTCTATCGAAGAGAGATGAGGAAATGTTCAGGCCATAAATCCCCAATTTCTTTATATATATATTTTTTTTTTTTTTTTTGGGGGGGGAGGGCAGTTTGATCAATGATGCATAGTTTTCTTAAATGTTTCGGGATAAATAAAAGTGCTAGTTATTTTTGTTTTAAATCCAAGAGATAATCAAATAAAAAGCATGATAAAAAGTACACCCTTGATGTATTACGAGACAGCAGACTCACCAGAATAACGGCTATGATAGGCACTCGAATAATATATTCCGCATTGCTGTTCCCCAGACAACTGTATCAGGATGGAGAAAACGTAAAAAGTAAAAAAAAATCATGAGATACATGTTCGCGGGGATTTGTTACTTAAATTATCACTTTCTCTGTGTCTCTGTCTCTCTCTTTCTCTATGTCTCTGTCTCTCTCCTTCCCTCCATCTCTCTCTCTCTCTGTCTCTCCCTAAACTTCTATCTCTATCCCTCTATCTCTATATACTTGCATCTCTGTCTTTCTATACTTGTATCTCTCTCTCTCTCTATATGTATTCTTCTGTCTTTCTCTCTATATATTCTTCTATCTCTCTATATATATTCTTCTGACTCTCTCTTGAATCTCTCTCTAAAAAGCTTTAAAAGGTGGCAAACTTACTCATTTTTCGTGCCGGTAGCCAGTACTGTAACGGTAATAGCATAGGCCACTGAAAAGATGACCGGTAATCCTTCAAGTAGAAAAATAAGAAACAAGATTAGGAATAAGCAGATCTGAATAATCGTTTGAGCAGTCAAAGTGGGTGTTTATTCATGCATTAACCATAGACTCTCGCAGATTATCATGATATGCTGCCCTCTGCCCTTCCGCCCCCCCCCCCCCCTTTCCTGATTTTAGCTCATAGGCACAAAACAAACATTATCAGTCATTGTGAGAAAAAACAGAGTGTCTGTATTGTGAGACAATGTTGGCTGTATGATTTGCAGCACACTTAATGATTAGTCTTTATTTACTTTTTCAGCCACTCCAAATAATGACAGAGCTAGACTCAGCTCCAGGCTTTTCTTATTCAAAAAAATAATTTGTAGACTTTTTTTCTGCAGAATACATGGTTTTACTGTCTTACTGCTGACGTAGTCACTTACCCCAGCCTATGAGGCAATACACCCAAAATTTCTCTCTCCGAACGGCGAGGGCGCGCACCACCATGGTATGGAGGTACAGGCCCTCTACGAACATCCAGAAGAAGCTGGTCAGATTGATATAGAAAAGAGCTGTCGCCTGCAGACGGCAGTACCACTAAACAGGAAGATAAAATAACAAGATATGAACAACGAGATTAATCAGAGGAGTTCAGGGATACAACTCCAGGCAAATTCTCAACACTGATTATGTTTAAGAAACGTAACACCGTTCAGCTAATTCAGCCATACATGATAACAGCTTGAAATTGATATTCTACAAAATGTTGAGGTGTGTACAGTAATATAGATGATATCATTCCATATGAGTGCCATTGGATATATAACCAACACAAATAATCTTGCTGATTAATTAATTCCAGAGAAATGTGATAGGAGTTTCATGGATAAGAAAGATAAACTGCAGAAGGTGATACCTACACGCCAGCTTTCTAAAACCATTCTTATTTTTGTTTGTTTTTTATCTTTAGAGGAACGGTCATAACATAATTTCAGCCACTAAAGACGGTGTAATTCTGTACACATTATATACGTCATATATTTCAGTAAAGGTTTATTCTCGGGCTTTACACAACACCTTACAGGAATATGGATGTCTAGAAAGCACCGGTGAGGGAGCCTCTTTCTTCCTATCTACCTAGGGCCTTTACTCTAAACCGCCACAAGTCTAACTTCTTAGATATCCCTTTGAAACGTATGCTATAGAATTAACACGCGTTTCTATGGGATGTTCACGAACTTAGACTTATGACGGTTTCGAGTAACATCCCCCTGTCTGATAAACCATTCACATGAGCGAGAACGACACCAGTAGGGGCCAAAGACCAAACAGAACAACTAGTTGGCCTGAATGGCCAAGATTCTGTCGATTTGGATTCGCTTTGGAGTCCGCAAAACGGTTCGGCTCAGGTATTTTTCGTTGTCGTCCGCCAGGTTTGGTTGACGGGGTGCGCACATTTTTTTACACGCTAGCCTGGCCATTTCTATGATAAATATTATGGAAGCGACTAATATTAGAGTCTAGCAGCCTACACGCGAGGTGCATTATACACAATGTACATCATGCATGACAACCATCAGATGAAGACCTAGCCTCTTGTCGATGCCCTCGCGCTGTTGGAGTCTCTAAATTCTGACGAGCGAAGCGAGTCAGAGAAACCGAGGCGCTTGCGCGGAGGGCCTCTTGACAAGTGATCTGAATCATGAGACCCGATTTCCTACTGAATTATGCATGTCTAGACCGCAGCGATTGTGTGTGTGTACGTGTGTGTTCGGGATTGCCTAACTAGGCTAGTCTGCAAGCACAAACCCTAATTTGACACTTTATCAAAAAATCATTGTGCCTTGAGAGAAGCCTAGCCCAGCTATCTACTGGTACCTACTGGTTGTCCCAATATAGGTCAGGAGCAGCTATAATACGTGGCATATGGTAGTCTTATAGTGCACACTCTCTTTTACGACTGACCAGGGTTTGTGCTTGCAGACTACAACTAGGCGGCCAGTCTCGCTCTCACGGAGGGAATTCGCACAGAGCGGTAGATATTACGTCATAGTAGCTCTCTCTGATTGGATGACTTTCACCGAACTCTGCTGGGTCGGAATATTCGCCAAACAAGGTAAAACATAAGAAATTCAGATCACTTGTCAAGAGGCCCTCCGCGCAAGCGCCTCGGTTTCTCTGACTCGCTACGCTCGTCAGAATTTAGAGACTCCAACAGCGCGAGGGCATCGACAAGAGGCTAATGAAGACCTAGCTGGCACTTGTAAATGAGACGGCCATTGCAGCCATCGGGCGATGGAATTCAAAAAGCTTAATTTAATTTAATTTAATTTCAGAAATTTACATTAATCTTGATCTAAGGAGACACGGAAGAACGAACGATCAGCTAGCGAGCAACCAAGTCCACTTACTACGTGGATGCCTATTGTGTAGGCTTTCCCACCACCGCACTTATACGTGTATTACGGAAAAAATGGCCAGGCTAGCGTGTAAAAAAAATATTCGCTGACGGCGCATTAGGAGTAATGCTTTTTTCTCGATTGATTATCGGTCTTGTGTCGGTCAGTTTGTTGTGACTGGTTTAGTAGGGGTAATGTAATATTTTGTTCGATCTGGTGTCGACCTGGGGTCCGTTTCACAAAACATGTCATCAGTGATAAATGACAGTCTTTGTTATAAGCTACTGAAATCCTTGCTTCTGATTGGCTATCAGCAGATTTGTCACTGATTTTTGTCATTTGTCATTGAAAAAAGGCTTTGTGAAACGGGTCCCTGGTGTTAGACAGGGTGGTGTGACTTGGGCATCAGGGGTAATGTAATAGTGTGATCTGTTTTTGTTTTTGTAACCGTTGTAGGTACATCATCTTTATGTGACTGGTTTAGTACGGTGTTGTTTTTTTTTCGTTCGATCTGTTGTTGGTGTGGTATCGGTCAGATGGGTGTAACTGGGGTTTAGATGGGTACTGTACTGTTCTGTTCGGTCTGTTGTTGTATGGTGTCGGTCAGATTGGTGTGATCGGGGTGATGTACATGTAATGTTCTGTTCCGTACCTGCTGTTATACTACCCCGGCCGAGTATAAGGAGAGTACTTACTGCTTCTTCGGCCACTTCAGAGAAAGTGCTTATGATGATCATGAGAAAAAAGATGAGATAGAGAAGGAGAAAGCTGGTCACGAGGTTAAGATGAATGTAGTTCCTCACACATCGTAAGCTCCTGCAGAAGAAGAAAGATATATAAAGAGAGAGAGAGAAGGTAAAATCGGAGAAAATGAGAGACAATAGAAAGATAGAGTCAGATGGACGGACACAGAACATTATCAGGTTGAGCAAAAAGTGGAAGGGAGAAGTAAGAGATAAAGAATTAAAGAGAGGAAATTAAAATTACACGGGGATTTGTTTCTTCTTCTATCAGTAATTAGCAAATTTTGAACCATGTAATTATTAATTTTTTGCCCAAAATGTACTTTTCTAACTTACACAGGGAAAATATGGGATTTAAAGAAGCTAGGCGGAGAAATTTCACATAATCACTCAAAATGAGCAAATTACACATGTCCGGATAGCGTAGACCAATTTGAACACACCCATTCTGGTGTAAAGTCTTGTGAAAATAAATGAAACGCGGTAAGAAGCTTTTTCCAAGAACCTCCTCAAACTTCTATTCCTGGCTTGAACAGTTTGTTCGCGCAGTAGGCCGATTATGACGCCACTGGTTGGGCACGATCGCAATTATAGGCCTCAAGCTCGCCTCTCGCACAGCTCGCGTGCGGTATTTTGCATAGGCATATACGTAAACATTATCCAGACTTTGCATGCTTCATATCCTGACAAGAAAGTGGAATAACAATCTCTAGAAATCATGTAATTACATATAATATTAAGCAAATTTAGGTTATATAATACGAGGGGTGAATCGTGCAATTCGATTTGTCCAAATACCCTTCCGTGCTGTGTAATTTGCTGAGATGTTTTGCATTTGTTCGGTCATCATGCCTTGCCCTTGGCGTGATAGTGATTGCTGTTGAATACTGAGACCATATGATGAGTGAATCGCGAGCTTCCCTCATGTTTATGTCCTGCAGCTGCAGTTCTATTTATGAATGGTGCATATTTGTAATTGATTTTCGCCAAATATAACCTCACATCTGATCGTCTTTGTTTTGTTATCCGTGAAATTTGCTAAAGAGCCCTACACATCCCGACAAATTCGAAAATGTCTCGCCCAGTCACCCCAGTGACAATTAAGGTGCATGACAGATCGATCGCCAGTTGAGCGGGGTCTGGGAGTGAGCGGCAGCTGGCAGCTCAGCCAGCTCGCGCAGATATACTATCACTGGACTTGCACCAGCATCGACGCCGTCTTCTCCGAATTGTTCTCTTTTTTCCATCTCTCCTACACCCCCATCATCATCATCGTCACTATCAGTACCACTGTCACTAGTTGTGGAGCTGTGCTCATCAACTTCGAATTCTAAATCGAGTAAAACCTCTTCTTCGAGCTCGGACATTTTGATCAGATATTTAGCGTTCGAGTGGCGTTTGTATACGTATAATGCATGCAGGCGAGAGTTGTGTGAGAGCTCTTGGGAGCGCTCTCGCGCTCATGTGCCCAACCTCCTACGTCACAAATCGTACGTCACAATAGCAGGCCGATCGAGGGCGGAATAATCGGGTAGTAATTTCACCACTTTTAATAGCAGATAAGTCAATTCTGTAACAATTTTTGATAACTAAATATGAACCATTAGAAAGATTGTAACATTAACTTTGCAATGATACCAACATTATTAAGGTTAAAAGCCTTTTGAAACCTTCGCTCTGCTTCTTTAATACTTACTTGTAGTTTTAACCATGGCCGGTCAAACATTATTTTCTTATGGTAGGTCGTAAATTGTTATGTTCATTACAGTTTGTTGTCGTTCTTCGTACACGCAGGATTACCCACGAACTAGGAAATGGCGGCAAAAACTTTCATATTAATGGACAGGATGATTCAGTTATAGGTGTAGACTTTATCAGAAGGTCCCGGGTTCAAAACCAGGTCAATGCTCAAGAAACCCCCAATAAGGCATTATTAATTCTAAAAATAATGTTAAGTTTCTTATAAAGTACTTTGTATAGGACTCAAAACCAGTACAGTGGTACGTGCCTTCTCATTAATAAGGTTAAAGGTTTACCGCTGGTGATCCGAATTTACTTCGGTTTTTATTTCGTCAAAGTGTATAGGCGTATGGATCCAATTAGGCTTCAGTCTATTAAAGTTCATGATTAGGGGTAGGATGTGGGTTACCTACAGTGTATGATTTGGGGATGTATGTGTAGGAGGATACCGTTAAACAGTGTCGCAGGAGCATTTTGTCCTAAAAACAAATAATCGTCATTACAATTAAATTAAAAATAACAACTTACTTGAAATAGACAAGGATAACAAACGCCCCCAGTAGTGTGGTGAAAGACAGGCTGTAACCCGTGTAAATCAAAATGTCTGCGGCTCTCTCATGTGGATTGAAGGGCTGAAAAGAAAAGGAAATGTAATTATGATGACAATATGAATTTCATTCTAAATATTTCAATATAATCATACTATATCACGGAGTTGAAGTCTGATTGATATAACATTAAAAATGTTATACCCCTTTATACATTACTGATTCGATCATTTGTAATTTCTACCCACGTAAGGTCCACATCACTTTGACTATATCATTCAATATTTATTACAGAGTGGTAATGTATATATTCCCTTTTCATATGGAAACTGCCCTCGGTAAAGAAGTGTTTTTAATATCACAACATTGATAAGCAGGGTAAAGGCTTTACCCTACTATAGGCCTAGTTTGACACGTATCAGCCATTATCCTATTCTTTTAATTTTTTAAGTTATTTTTTGTAGGGGGGGGACGCTTAAACATGATAGTGGGTGGTAGCCAGCTGAATGTTTGGCTGGAAATGACACTGAAAGGTTTACAATTTAGCCATCAACTTTGTCATAATATACCAAGATGTATATTTAGAAGGTGTACATGTAATTGTCAACAGAGATAGTATGGAAGCGCTTAAAAGAAGAAATACTTACGTTAATATCAGTCAACGGTTTGCAATCAGTGTAGTCCGATTTATTGTCATTTCCCCACGAGCCATTGAACATGCATAATCTAGTGACAGTGTCTGTGTTAGGAAACGGATGAAATGGGAACAGATGAAATTTGGGAAGACATCATTTAAAGGTACTACACAGTGGACTTTTAAAGGGCACACACAAACACACAAACTTTAAAGTAGAAACCTAACTACCGAATTATGAACGATCACCATCGCTGTCATCATCGTCCTCGTCGTCATCAACGTCATCACCACATGAAGTTCAAAATCAATAACCTTACTATCATCAGCATGATATGATTGCGAGGATAACTACATGACCGTTATCCGCATTAATCACGAAGAATATTATTATAATGGCATTCCTCGACCTCATCAACAATGTCACCAATAATAATTTGTCAACATTATTATCGTCATCATCTTCAAGACTTTTGTCTACACGAGGCTTTTCCTACACCCTTTAAACCCCAAACGTCTGGATCGGCGTTAAACACTCTATGCACGATACTGTAACAAATATTATTTCGTCCTAATCATCTATAATGTGACCACGGTTTAAAGAATTGAGTTGAGTTCTGGTCATGCGATTGCATTGTGAAAGAAACGTTGTGGAATCGATCAGAAAAGGTTGATCATCTAGCATATATATGTAGGTATTGGTGTATACTGCAAGGTCTTGGAATCATCTAAGTGATACGAAATTTAGCCCAGCCTTGGTACAGTTACAAGCACTGTACACAGAAAGATGTATACGGGACTACACGAAATTGTGGCAGAACAATCGGTCCCAAAATGTATGATGTTACATGCCATATTTAGAATATCAAGGCATTTTAAGAGCTATGCTTTTCAGGGAACAATTTTGTATATGATGTTCTTCCACACTTGCATAATACAATGATAACGCTCATATTTGTTTTCTTCACCTCTTCCCAGAACTCAACTTTCTCTTTTACTCTCATATACTCATAACTCGATACCGTCACCACCACTATCAATACCACATCCGACTCGTGATGTTCTAACTAACCATTGGTGTTGTAGATGATTCCGTTGAAGAACTCTGGACATTGCCTCTCAACAAGACCTGGTGGACTAGCAACCCAACACACAATCTCGTCGTAGTAACTCGGACAGAACGTACCTGCAAAATCAAAAGTATTTCAGAAGTGATACCCAAGTCACACCAACAAGACTGCAGACCAAACAAACAATTATATACCTTGAATCGTTAGGGTCCTGCTTTTCGGTGTGCCTCAGACTGTGGGTTAAACTTACCTTCGTTAAAGCGCTACTGCACTACTTACTTGCACCCTCTATAGCAAACAATGCCTAATCGGTGACCGTCGGTCCCCCATGGTTCCCTTTTTCTTATGTTAATTGAGAGCTGTTTTGATGAGACAACCACCTGTCGCGACGATGCATGAAGGTCTAATCCCTCCTGCCCAAGTTAGTGCAGATAGGCTTTAAAGAAGTAGACATTCTGGACAAAGTAATCTCTGCCTAGATCCATCATAGCTCAGACACCGGACCGACACCAGACCGTTATTGACCAAACAAAAACTCACCTTACCATTAAATTGCCAATGACTTGATCGGTCTAGAGACGGTCTGGCGGTATGGTGAGGTATTATTGGTAAAATGTACGATTTCAACAAACGTGGTGGGATGGACAAGGTTATTGTTCCTTATTACGCGACCCCATCAAAGATTAATTCATCGGAATGAATTAATAGAGTTCTCTTTTGTTTACAAGAAATTGAGGTTAGACAGGGCCTGGGCATCGGGGTAAGGACGTCAGATACGATGGTGCCCAAGCAAGAATCGTATCGCATTTCGCAGCCTTTCAAGATAAGTTAGTTTCTCTGTTCATGCTATTACTTTTATATGAATGAAACTATCCTGAAGCATCCGGAAAAGAATATCATTAGTTGGCCCTACCGGTTATCGGTGTCTGTGAAATGATGTAATATTGAAGCCCTAACAAAAAATGCGCTTCAAAGTGATCATGAAGTGCCTCAAATACAAAGTAAAATCTTTGACTGACCGGTTTTACCATACTCATTTCCCCCAATAGACTGTCGTGTTATAAAAAACCGTTAGGAAAACGAAACATGAAAATTCGATTTCCAATCATAAATATCTTGATAATCAGACACGCGATCGGCTTGAAAAAGTCATGGGATTCCTGATTGACCTAAAGGTTTATAACTATGATTGCAGCATGAGCTAAATCCAGGATTATGTTTCAGAATCTGAGGCAATGTTACCGAGTCACTTTAACCATAATAGAAGGGAATAACATAACTTGCTCTTTGCTGAACGTAATTTCTTATTTCTGACAGAATGTCCAGCGGATATGCCATTGATCTGCCATCGAAATACATCTACCTTTAAAGCATGTAACTTGAATCACAACGAGCTTTGGGCGATCTATATCAATCACAAGTTTCGCCATATGTTACATCATGCGTTACCTCGGTAAAATCTGCAAATGTTTTCTAAATTCGATGAACTCAAAGGGTTCTTTGTTTAATTCTGTCTCATGTTCCTTCAATGTATAAAGGGAAATTGTGTAAATATTCACATGATCCGTGTGAAGAAAAAAACTGATTAATAGTGAACAAAAATGCTGAACCGGTCAGCGCTTTGGGAAATTGCCAAGAGTCACATGCTTCATCATGTTGCACCAAGTAGGTTAGATCTGCCAATGATTAATGAACTTCCACGAATTCAAAGGATTGTTCATGTTGTTTTAACATTTGTGCATATATATTTCACATGAACAAAAACGGTAACAGATTCATGCTGGAACATTATAACAGCGCTCATGGGGGCGTTTCACAAAACTTGTCATCAGTGACAAATGACAATTTGTGTTATAAGCTACTAAAATCCTTGCTTCTGATTGGTTATCAGCAGATTTATCACTGATTTTTGTTATTTGTCATTGAAAAAGAGCTTTGTGAAACGCCCCCCTGGGCAATTTCTATCTGTCATAAGTTTTATCATATTATTGCTAGGTAAGATACATGTTGCCTCAATTTGAATCAGAATCACAAAGAATTTTGAAAATCAACTAAAGGTACATGTAATTCCAAAAGCCCTGCCCCCTCATCGATTGAAGAGGGGGAGCATTACAGTGATGTATTATGTAAACTGAACATGATCTCTAGAGGCAATAAACTAGGGTAGCGACTGTGCCCTTGAGTTGATTCTTGAAAACCTTTGTGATTTAAGGAAAAGTGTGAAAAGACATATTCACAAGAACAGTAGCTGCCAGATATACATGTTTAACGAATAGCCTATGTGATAATCTTTAAAGTGACGTTAGGACGAAAACAAAGATATCCATCTTCCATCTTTATCTCTAATTTAGTACACATTCGAAAAAGAAGAAAGGTGAGGAATGGGCAGAAATAGGTATTATTATTGTGGTAAAGGAGATTATTTGGTATATGGTTCCCCTTAAACATTACGAAACATGAATTCATGAAGAAGAAATTGAAGTGAGTGAGAAATAACCATTACCACCATTGTCTGCTTCATAATCGAGGTAAATGGGCTCTAGAAATTTGCGGAGATCGCACTGTTCAACTGGGTCGCTGTAGTTGAAACCCTCAGAATGCGCTACATGTTTCACGATCTCCTCAAAAATAGATGCATTCACCAGTTGGCTCTCCGGTTCATCGATCGGGTTCTCGGACGGGGTTTGAGGCGCATCTGTCGGGGCCTGGGTGGTGGGGCGACGGACCAAATATGTCATCTCCATTTTGGCTGTGGTGTTTGACGCTGTTGAGTTAGAATCGGACGCTGGGAGCGTTGACGAAATGGACGTGGCGTTGCCGTCACGGGTTCCTAGTTGCAGCGTGGCATTGGTGGAAGACGGGGCGGGCTGCGTGGAAGAAGATAGGACTGGAGATGGGGTTGTGCCAGTGGCTGACGCCGTTTGGTTCTGGTCGCCGACGGCCGGTGGCGTGGCGGCGGCAGGGTCCGTTTGACAGTGTACTGGCGTGAGCAGGAGGTACAACGTCCCAACAGTTAGAACCTACATCAAAGAACAAAGAACAGAGAACAAAACAATTTAAAACCAAGATTTCATAGAATCTAGCAAACCTTAACGCTGGAAACAAAGTAAATTATGTATGGAGAAAATACGTGGCACTTTACTTGAGTGAAACTGGGGTCAATGCTCCCAGAGATAAACCTATATATCACCCAGAACAAACAACAAGGAACTAAATCAATTCGAAACGGTAATCTCGTTCATCTCATGCATCTGAAAACAAAGTATATAATCGTATACAATATAAAATATAACATATAATAGGCCTACGTAAAGAAAATAACCAAGGCTTATCATAAAGGAATTTTGATGAAAATCTATTATCCTATCCATTTACGAGCGGCATTACTTTGTGCTCTACAAAAGGTAAAGACGATTCCTTAATCTTAGGAAGAAAAGAAAACCGATAAATGAATTATTATATATACATTATTCGGTATCACTAACTCCTTGCTTTTTTCTGCATACGTAAGCTCATTTGCGGATGAGGGATTGTCGAAGCGGCTTAAGCAGTACCTACGAAACAAATTCAAAGTGTCTGGGCTTTGTAATGCATTAAATGTATTTGTTTAATCTGTTAAAGATAAAGTGTACTTCTGGTCATGCGATTGCATTTCGAAAGAAACTGTGTCGGGGCGATTGGAAAAATGTTTGTCCTGTTAGACATGGGCATGGGCTTTATACTGTACAGTTTTTGAATCATCAACAAGGTTGAGGAGTTGGGCCAGTCTCGCTAAAAGTCGGATGTGCTGTACACAGAAATGTGTATACTAACACGTAGCACGTAAGTGTGGTCCCCAACGTTTAGCTGTTTCTTAGCATACTTCGAAAATGATTGCGTTTGAAGAGTCATCCTTGTCGGGGGGGGGGGGGGGGTGTGGGCTTTGTAAATGTCTAACCCATACTCACATATCATTTTTTTGTATACAAAAATCGTTGTTCACCTCTCTTACAAGTTAATCTTCTCTTTCAATGAATGTTAACCCTAGTATGCATTAAAAATCGAAGTTGAGAAAGAAAATAAATTACAGATCAGTGAATTCAGAGGAAAGTCACTGCGAGCAGCGCACCATTTATTTAAACGTGAAGCAAATCTCTTGTGTGTTTGTGAGGGGAAGGGGGAGGGGTATGGAAACATGTCACCATAGCTGTGTCCTACACTGTTAGAAAAAAAATAAACAAGTTGTTTAAAATTTTAAACAACCCCGAGTTAAAGGTATTACAAAGTTTTGGGAAATTTTGAAAATGGGTGGATAGTGATTCTTTACAATTTTGATATATTTGGATGTCCCTGTGGATGTATTAAAAACACCAAAAATTTTAACCACTAAAACACTTCTGCTTTCGAGAACAATTGAATATAAAGATTTACCGGTGCTCCCGGTAAATGTTGATAAATTTCAAATGGCTCCTACGGCCGTACAATGGTAGCTGCGACCATAAAAATCTCAGAGTATGTATTTGTGGCATATAATTTCCCAACGAGAATAGCTAATCGGTCGATTTCAGTCAATAAACATTGTTTTTTAGCTTAATTAATATCTTGACCTTGAGAGGGAGCTATTCAACATATAGTGTTTATTATTTACAATTTCATAACTTTAGAGTCGATTTCGACCGCGACAACGATCACTGAATATTGTAGGATCGTATATGCTTCCAATATGTTCATTTGAACCAAATTCATGACCCCATACCAAAACTTTGTATTACCTTTAACCGGTGAATCGCTCAACTGTTGTTTAAAAATTAAACAAATTAAGGTTGTTTACATTTTGAACACGTAGTTGTTTAAAAATTAGGAAACCTTTTAAACAACAGTTGTTTAGTAATAAAATTGCACAACGCGGTTGTTTAAAGCAAGTTGTTTAAATTTTAAACAATAATGTTTAAATTACTAAGCAACTGTTGTTTATTCAGTATTACTGCACAACTGGGTTGTTTAAAAGGAGTTGCTTAAATTTTAAACAGAACTGTTTAATGGTTATTATCTGGTTGTTTGAATTTGTGAAATGACCTACTGGAACCACTCCTGCAATAATCACAACGATTTACACACTGTAACATGCAGAGCTTGTTGCCAATTTACTTCAACATTTGTTCATCATATTCATGGCAGTGACAGACAACATTATTATTTGTCTCTATAACTTCACCTAAACCCCATCGGCGAAGCCGAGAAGAACCAAGTCGTCGCCTTGCCCCGTGTTCCGCCATTTTCGTCTGCACTGCACACTAGCACTGCATGCTTGCATGCATGTATTATGTACGTACTTTCTGCAAATCGCGTATCGCATGTGTGTGCGCAAATTGCAATCGCGTATCGAGAAAATATCAACGACGCCCCCGGGACTTTTTAAACAACTCTGTTTAATTAAATCTTTTTGTTTTTTAATACTAAGTTGTTTAAGCCAATCGAGCACTGATTTTTCGATTTTGAACAACGTTGTTTACTTTTTTAAACAACATTCTTTTAAACAGTGATATTTTAAACACCGTTCTAACAGTGTAGATATATAATTGGAAATCTCTCTTTAGTTTAAAAGATCTATTTCTTCCTCAGGAACGGAATATTTGTAAACACTGTGCAATAATGGAGACTTGGTTCCGACATTAAGAGAGACAGAGTTGCCAATGTTCGACTGATCAAACACGACTTTAATGTGCCTGACTCTCATATTTTGAATTTCAAAATAAGCATAAAGCTTTTACCCCACTGTTCACTCTGTCATTTGCTTTTTTTCTTCTTCTATATTTTCATTAATTGAAAGTAGCGGGAAATTAGGGGGAGCTTCCAAAGAGATTTCGTAAAATATTTCCAATGAAAAACTATGTATTTCAATCACATTTTTAATTACCACGCAAAGTCTTAAAAAAGATTTCTTTATAATTTTTTTTTTGCTTTTTGGCAACATGCCACTGTAATGATAGACGAATAGTTATGATATAAAGCGCTGTGAAACAACAGTTAGTTAAAGAGCGCTATATAAATGACTTTATTGTATTGTATTGTATTGTACGTAATTTGTTAACACAATATCATATAAAATTTAAACTGTGCCGTGTACAACCACTGTGTGTCAATGTAAATTTAATAACAGTTTCCATTATACACAGTTAAAATTTTAGTGAACATGTTGTTTAAAAGTTTAAACAACTTTGGATTAACGGGTGACCTGATCTAAGAGTTGTTTAAATGTTAAGCAACTCGAGTTGTTTAAAGTTTAAACACTTAGTTGATCAACATTTTGAACAACTTGTTTAAAATCACAATTTAAACAACCGGTGTTGTTTAAAGACGGTTGTTTAAAAAGGAGCTGTTGTTCAGTGGGGGTTGTTTACACCAACTGGGTTGTTTAAAGAAAGTTGTTTAAAAAGGAGCTGTTGTTCAGTGGGGGTTGTTTACACCAACTGGGTTGTTTAAAGAAAGTTGTTTAAAGAGGAGCTGTTGTTAAATAATAATAATAATATTGATTCTTATATAGCGCACGTATCGACCTTGCAAGGTCCTCAAGGCGCTCCAACATTACCCGGCTATGCTAGGCTGCCAAAGGACATTAGTGCCGCGTCGGGACTCGAACAGTGGACCTTGTGATCGACATTCATGCGACGTTTCCACTCATCCACGACACCTCTACAGCTTGGTCGGCCATGATGTGAAACAAAGTTTTTAGCCAACGCGCACTTTACTGGCACGTGACACATGACGTCATATGTAAACAACAGCTGTCTAAAAGCTCTCGTATTGTAAATATAGCAGTCATTAAATTTTAAACAGCGAATGTTTAAGAAAATTACTTTCGTTTCGAGCAACATTGTTTACAATTTGTTCAACTGTTGTTTAAGATAGTGTACAACTGTAAGTGAACATCACTTTTTTAAGCAGCGTTTTTACTGTGTATGCTTTCTGTTATCAGTTTGATTGTAGAATTATTTAAAACCGACGTTCAGTGTATAAAACAATAAAGCGTTTCCAAAGTGATTTAAAACTCACTTCCCCGCATCTAACTCCGGCACCCGTTATCAATGTTTCAAGGAATATATTTTACCACTCAACCATTTTCTACGCTTGGGTCAGGAGTGGCAAATACAGATGAATGTCTTCTTAAAAGACATGGCTGCTGTACCGATACTCGAATCCAAGAACCCTAAAATTCCATCCCATCTGGACCATCAGCTCAATATAAAGCATTCTACTGAGGTATATTGCTGGCAAATTGGTTTGATGCCAAAGCAATCTGTATTTTCAGTGCAATTAATTTAAACCTCTATCTCTCCTAATTCTTTTCGGGGAACGAAAAACTCGCCATATCTGTCCAGTGAGGAGAATTCCATTGAAAAGCTTTATCAAACAAATTGATGCCCTCCCAACTTATTTTTCGTAAAGGAAAGTGTAGATTGTTTACGCAGCCGTAGGATCGGATAATTTGTCGAAATTAGGAAAATAAAGGCTAGACATCTAGTGCCCTGAGAACAGTTTCAATCATAAAATAATGTTCGCATGGGCATTTGATATACATTTCATTTATCCTAATGCTGAAGATTGGAAAATAGAATGCATACAAACAAACGCAAGCAATAAATCAATTGTACTTGATACTATGTCTTGGGGAAAACCTAAGGGTAAAATAGCATTATAAAAACAAATAGACAGTGATTGAATAGTCGAATTCAAAGTTGAAGACAGTGATGAATTATGGTAAATACGAAAATAGAAATTCTCCTTCTTTATGATATAAAAGTTAGTTTTGAAGAATAACATAGTGAAAGGAGTGCTTTTTAAATTCCCTTAAAGGTACTATGTCCCTTTTGCAGCCAACCTCAAATGCTGTAGAACTTTGCAGGAATTATGAATATGTCATGTATGTCCTATCTGTGAAATTTAAACGTTAGCAGTGTCCTCATATTCAAATTATGCAAGGAAACCCGTTTACTTGCTAGACTTCATTGTCAGACACTATTGAGTGACTGACTGGCTTTTTTCTTCTTTGGTAATAACATACATGAAAAGAGTTGTCAAGGGTACATGAGCATTTGTCTACATCAATAACCCACTTCTCGTGGCCAATATTAAACTGATTGAATCTTTGCGCAGCATAAAACGTATGACCATTCGGTACAATTGTCTGAAAATCAAGACTATTACTTTTGGGCTCTATAGCCCTAAAGTCGATTTGACAACTAATAGTCATTATTTTCCCACTTGAAGACATTTTCAAGCCCCACCTTTTTTAAGGAAGTTCTAAATTAGTATTATCTTTCAAATGCAGTTGGAATTTAACTTTTTCTTTTTTTTGGCCTGCAAATGGGACATAGTACCTTTTACTTTTTTTTACATTTGGTTGTAGTCCCATGCACCTAATTTGGTGTAAAGTGCATGCGATGTTAAGCAAGACCGGGTCAAATTAATTTCGTTTTGAGCATTCCAACATAACGGTATGCATTGAGTCTTATGTACCACATCAACAACCTCGAAAGCTTGCATCCAGACGATTGCTTTTCTAATTTAATGATAATTGTGACAGGAAATTAATTTTAACTTTAAGATGAGTATACTCGTGAAGGAATCAAGTTTAAAATTTATATAACAGTTTTAGAATTCAGTCATGATAGATTTGTTCCTTCTTTTTTTTCCCTTCATTTTTATGGGATCAATACTAGTTATTTAAATGTATTAGAAAACCACCGGACAGTCATCGGTTTCATTAGTTAGTTTTTGTGCCCCTTTTTAAAATTCGAGACCATAATAAATACCTCAACAATGTGATCTTTCTTGTCAGAGACTTTTTTGTTGTAAGTTTTGAATTTTGACTCCCCCTTAAAAAAATCCCTGGCTCTATATACCCCCGGACGGTTTCATTGGCTATTTGACCACACCACACACCACCAAATGAAATTAGAACTCATCACTTACAGTCCTAGGGGCTATTGATCGTCGACGCACATTTAGATTAATCTAGAAAGAAACTTCTGAAAGGGGGTTAAGAAAACCGTCGTATTCTGGCGGGCCAGCCTGCCGCTCTCACCCTATACCTAGGTATTCAAGTCTTGAGAAAATTGATTTCCGCACGGGAAAAGGATCGTCACGAACCCAGTGCTTACCGCCAGAGGGCGCAAAGACGTTGAGATCTCTCCCCGGTTAACTTGAGCGCCAATTCAAAACAATATTAGCACGGACACTTTCGCCTAAAAATCGAAGGTTAATTGACTAGGAGGAGTAAGCAAATGGCTGGCATCATAACAAATACATTTCACAGACTATAAAGAATATAGGGAACGTTCCAAAGTTTGACTTAGATATATTTGCGAGTTCACGCGAATTGTTGTATAAACTATTTAAGGGGGAAAATATTAAAAACAAACAGGAAAAAAAATATAGAGTTTTATATTTGCGTTTCTTCGAGAATGTGTGATACTTCAGCATTGATATCATGATTTAAGTAATAAACTGATATGAAAACATAGTGATCTATCGAAAACGTACGCGTGGTTGTATTCTTCACTGGTTGAAAACATAAGTATAGCTAGAACCTAGCTAGCCTATAATCTAGGCGGAGTGCCGAGCTTTTTTCTTTGCTGCTAGACTAACCCTAAGTAGAACGTCTGATACGGCGAGACTACGAATCGTGAGTCGCGAAGCGGCTCGTAGTCTCGCCGTATCAGACGTTCTGCTTAAGGTTAGTCTAGCAGCAAAGAAAAAATCTCGGCACTCCGCCTAGATTATAGGCTAGAACCTAGCAGGTCTCAACGATTTTTACACGCCTGACTCTGAGTGTTGCATCGGCAACAATAATAAAAGAAACACCTCCTTTCTCTGTTCAACTTAGTCATTGTTGGTACATGTATGTGCCTTATACAAGGGATAATTTATTGGTCATGTTACCGATTTCCTACGAACTCGCTGTCTTTTCCATCACAACGTTTATCATTCCTGATAGATATGGACCGAATACAAAGGGACATGTAAACAGAGATGGCCCACATGCTAGCTGACTGATTGTGCGGGCTGAACCTGTCTCGATCTTAAATGAAATCCTAGAGGGGACACGACCGAAATCTGAACAAAATGCGAATCAGAGCAGCTATCAAATTCAGAAAAGAAATACAGAATTTCGTTTTAATATAACTCTGCATGCATCTTCCTTTTTTCCGAACCTTGGAAAGAACGTCCCTTAAAGGCACAATTATTCACATTTTCAAATTTTACCTAGAAAGCTAGTTTATGACATTGTAAAACAAGGTGATACTGACAGGTACGATATTATGATATTATTCATTGAGTTGTGATGATATTTTCACCTAATCCGAACCAATCCGGGAATATGCTAAGCCCTAATAATATATACATATAGATGCCTATATAATGTAAGGCATCACGCGATCGATGATAAGCTGTCCATGATTGACCTGGAAAAGACTTGGCAAGCGATTGGTTTTATGCAATATCAAAATGTGATATAAAGTGGATATAAACTGGCACTTTTGATCTACAAACGCTTGATGAGTACTGTTCCGCATTACCTCTCTGACCTACTGATCATCCCAGTTTCTAAATATCATCTCTGTTCACAGAATGATAAAAAATTACTTCAAATCCAACGCAGAAACACCAAAGCAGCCGAACGCTCATTCTCATATACTCAGGACCAGTTATCTGAAATGCTCTACCACAACATACATGTATCCGCCTTTGTATTACACAGAAGACACTTTCAAAAAAACATTCTAAACCCAACTCTTCCCATTACGTAATTAAGTCAAGTTTATATCGCTGCTGTGAGTCAGAGAGGTAGTAATGTTATTTACACCTCTCTGGTTCTCAACAGGACATATGATCATTTCTGTATTGCTATTATTATGTCCTTATCTTTTATATCAATATTATGTTCACTGCTAAATGCTATATGTATATATGTTATTGTTCCAAATACATTCTTTGTTTTGTTGTATTACCCCTCAGATACCGCGTCAATTAACGACCACGCCAGGCGCTGACGCAGTGCTACGTCAGCTACCCAAACACACCGGGTGCAGCGAGCGTCATAGCCCTTCCAAACCATCTTCGTTATTACATTTCGGATATAAACTGCGATTGGTAGAACACACACATTATTTCCAAACAGGTAATTACTGCCACAAGGAATTTCCTCTTTTTTCTACAGATCAAATGATTCCAACGTTCGAAGTGAGTACCGGAGAGCCTATAGGCCAAGAGCATTAGTTTTAACATGGACATTTTTGGTAACAAGCTGATTTTTTCAGGATAGGTCCAGGAATATGTCTAGATTAACATACTAAAAGTCCTCATAAATCCTCCTTGAGCGTTTTCCGCAATCCAAGATGGCGTCCAAAATGGCCGCCATGTCCTGAATTTCTTATAGCTTTGCAACTAGATAACCCAAATACAAAATTTAAATGTCTTAATATATGTTTTTTAGCATAAGGAACTCAATAAAATACATGTTGATAAATTTTGAAACACACAAGTAGCTATAAATCAACTTTAGCCCTTTTCGAAATAAAAAATGGCGCCCAAAATTGCCGCCATTTCCTGTATTTCTTATAACTTTGCAACTAGATAACCCAATTACCAAATTTAAATGTCTAAATATATGTTTTTCAGCATAAGCAACTCAACCAAATACTTATTAACAAATTTTGAAACACACAAGTAGCAGTAAAACCACTTGAGCCCTTCCCGAAATCCAACATGGCACCCAAAATGGCACCCAAAATGGCACCCAAAATGGCCATTATATCCAATTTTATCTCATTGTACTAAAGTAGATACGTTATGAATATAATCAAATGTCTAGACTAGAAAAGCACCATTGAAATACGTATCAGTACAACAATCTTTTAATTAAAAAACACTTCTTATGCATAAAGTACACACACACACACCCACATGCACATATGGCTGCTTCCATCATCCTCAACGATATCAGACTGACAGTGTGCAACCGTTAAGAGTACTCAAAATTAGATGGAACTGAAAATGTAGACACATTAGTACCAAGGTCGCTAAAGCTTTTTATACATAATGACTGTAAGATATGGGCGGTATGGATGTTGCTTTGCTGCAGCACTAGTTGGAGGTAGACTTTCTAACTGAAAGGATGAACTCAGAGAACTGCGACCAATTGCCCGCTTAAGTGTATGCAGTGTGACGGTAGTCATCAAGATATTCAAAACTGCTGGCCCCAAGTTCCCGGTTCTTTGTTTACCTTGTAATGGGTGCTTCCACTGCGAATGTATCAAGCAAGTCATAATCAAGTTTCTTGTGGACCATATTGAAAGTTTTACGACTGCCCTGACGGTAGATTGCAGAGACCGTATCACACCCTGCCAAAGCATAAAGAAACATCAGGCAGTTTCTAGTGTCCCCTATAGGGGACACTAGAAACTGCCTGATGTTAAATTGACTGATATATAGTTGATATCCAGCGGACCCTAAATGCCTAGTGACTAGGGCCATTAAGACAAATCTGACTAGAAATCAGTCAATTTAACTTTGTTTTTCTAGTCAAATATTTTGACTGGAAATTCTAGTCAAAATATTTGACTGTAAAAACATAGTTAAATTGACTTATACATAGTTGACTCCCAGCAGACCCTAAATGCCTAGTCAGATTTGACTGATTTCTAGTCAGATTTGTCTTAAGTGTTTTATATGGCATGCTGGATTTCATGAATGTTGACAGGACCGTGACAGGATTACTGCGGCATAGCATGTGCATATCTGTGGAAGTGGTTGCTGGAGCAACTAGCATGACCAGTAAGTCTGTGTCCTTACCAACGACAACAACGGGCCTGTATGACTCTGCTACTGCTTGTGCTGTAGAGACAATCAGGGTAGTGGCATCCGCTTCTGCCTGCTTGATACGTATTTTGTCACATAGAGTTTGTATAAGTCTCATCTTATTGTTGCTGTTGGCAAGGGAAGCTGTTTTGGGTTGTGCTTGTTGGCATATAATACCATCAAATAAAGAGGTTCATCTTTGGGCTATTCGTCTCAGCTACCTTTGTCGAAGTTGCACTTCCATATCCATCGAACACTACCGTCAAATGAGCTCCATAATGCTTTGGGGTGCAGTAGGCGACCATCATCTTAAACAAAGAGACCATTTCTGACAGGTTGGATTGCTTGGAGAACGAATTCAGCAGGAGACCCAGATAACTCTTTGTTTGCTTCCGCATCACCCCATCTTTGAAAGGGAAAGTGCGTGGGAAAAGGTTCATAAGCAAAGAACGATTCCATCTCAGTGTTGGTATTCAGGACACATGTGATTCTGTTGAACAGTAGCGTTGAGTTGACTTATGTGCTTTGTCCCCTGATTTTCACTCTCTTACTCTTGGCACCAATGGTCTTCACTTTGTCCTTACGATGTACGTAGCTTGATATCTGTTAACTTCCTACCATTCATCGTTTCGGATGCCGCTACTAGGCCGATTTGTACAGCTTAATGACAATTAACAGATGAGCCAGCGACGATGCCAGTTGACAAGGAGACCAGGCAATTAGTTTCGTATCCAGCAAATGGTGATGTGCCTGCAGCCATCCAACAAAGATACATCTTTCTTTATTGTCTCTTGACCTGATACTTTGCTGTATGTCTTTATACTGCTCTGATATACCAGTGTGTACTCCGGTGAACTGTTCCAGTTCATCACATGTAGGAACACAGTGAGGAAGTCCATGAACCCACTTAGCCAATGTACTGTCTGTGATTCCACGTCCACGAGTCATTTCTCTAGATGTTTTCAGCTGCCGCATCAGGAACTTCTCAATGGTCTGATCAGAGAAGTTTCCACCCCAGAATGAATCCACACGGCGGATGGTGAAGTATCCCTTTTCTGCAAATTGTGTATATTCATTTCCTGGCATGGTTTGCTCTAGAGCTTCCATCTGTTGTAAAAACTTGATTTGATATGAACTAGGGAAGATGTCCTGCAGCATGGAAATGTTGTATCATTTCCCTCACACAGCTGAGATGGAGCTTCCAGTCCCCTGTCCTTTCAGCTGGAATGAAACATTGCAGAAGAGACACATAAATGTCGGATATACTGCAACCAAAGTTTCCCTGTCCTACTGTGTCCTGCTGCCCGGTCAAAGAGTTGTGAAATGATCTGACTTTAACTGTTTGACACACTCTTCTCAGGTACAGCAGTCACCTTCTTGTCCTGGTTGAGGAGTGCACCATACAGATTTGCTAAGTGGTCCTTATCTATGCTGTCTAAGACGCCAGGTTTACCCATCAACACGCCAATGCGGGCAGCTGAAGTAAGAATGTGAGCATGAAGAGAAGGGGAAAATGCATGACCAGATTGCATATGTATGACAGACCCTGTGGCGTACACTGTCTCCCATAGCTCTGCAAGCATACTTCCGCCCATGCAAGGACTATATGCTGCCGAGATATGACATGAGGAGCTTAAATCCACCAAAACGGACGATTACTTTTCCTAGGTCTTGAGAAGAAGCTACAATCTCTGCCGCCTTGATGTACGAGGGCTGGTCAAATGTTACTGCACATATTCTTAAGTTATGTTTTTCACATTGTGACTGTGCAAAGTATAGTGCAGTGTAGATGGTACTCGGATTGGAGGGGTCTAAATTTATGAAGGGCAGAGTTTCAATTCTCGTACTGGTCACTCTGCATGGCCACTTTCATGAAACCACTCCATTAAGGACAAAGCTCATGTTGCTCAGTTCAAGATGTCTACCTGTTTACGTGAGCCACTCTTCCGGTGCTTATACGCAGCTATTTCAACAATATTGGCGACAGAAATGACTAGCTGAGATGACATGGCATATGTGCTATAAGCCAGTTCATAGATACAATCTGCGCATGGGCAGATAAAGGTCATTTGTACCAGAAAGGTAAAACCCACAGAGATGAATACTGGATATTCGCTCATGAAAGTTATGTAACATTATTCATTTATGCACCAACGGGACATTCTATGATACGCAGGTGGAAGTATTCTTTTCAAGAGGGCAAACAAAAGGTATTCTAGAAGCACATCTAGGACTTTGGCAGTTATAATTCTAATATGCTCAAAGTGGAACTTCTCCATGTGTAAAAGATCTGTGGATATTTGGGGTCATTTGTACCATGTGCTATCTGTAAACTCCCTTATTGAGGTGTATTTCCTGTTTGAAACCTTGTGACTTTTGCCCGTGCAACATTAATTGGTACTAATGTGTCTCCATTTTCAGTTCCATCTAACGTTGAGTACTCTTCACGGTTGCACACTATCAGTCTGATGGAAGCAGCCATATGTGTGCATATGTGTGTGGGTGGGTGGGTGGGTGTGTATAATTTATGTATAAGAAGTATTTAATTATTTAATGAAAGGTTTATTTGTACTGATATGTATTACAATGGTGCTTTTCTAGTATAGACATTTGATTGTATTCATAACGTATCTACTTTAATACAATGAGATAAAATTGGAAAGAGTGGCCATTTGGGGTGCCATTTTTTATTTCGGAAAGGGCTCAAGTAGTTTTACTGCTACTTGTGTGTTAACAAATGTATTAATAAGTATTTGGTTGAGTTGCTTATGCTGAAAACATATATTTAGACATTTAAATGTGGTATTTGGGTTATCTAATTGCACAGTTATAAGAAATACAGGAAATGGCGGCATTTTTGGGCGCCATTTCTGATTTCGGGATGGGCTAAAGTGGTTTATAGCTACTTGTGTGTTTCAAAATTTATCAACATGTATTTCAATGAGTTCCTTATGCTAAAAAACATATATTTAGACATTTAAATTTTGTATTTTGGTGATCTAGTTGCAAAGCTATAAGAAATTCAGGAAATGGCGGCCATTTTGGACGCCATCTTGGATTACGGAAAACGCTCAAGGAGGATTCACGAGGACTTTTAGTATGTTATTCTAGACATATTTCTGGACCTATCCTGAAAAAATCAGCTTGTTACCAAAAATGTCCAGGTTTAAGCCTATTTTGACCTAATGCTCTTGGCCTACTAATGGAAAACCCGCTTTTATCTCAGAATTGTGTACGCATGATTTTCCGCTTTCACTACGTACGCGTGTCACTCATCTATTAAAGTGTGTATTGACATTTCATATTTTAACTTATGAATGCAATAAAAGTGTCGTGTTCTCGATCATGTATATTTCCTTGGTACGCAGCTATTGGAAGATGATGGGTTCATTTAAAAATGGATCTGTATGGAGAAAAAAATGGAGAAAAAAATTGTTTTATTTGGTAGGTTACCATTTCATTTTTATTTTTTTCAATTGATGGTAATGAGAAAGAGGTTATAGTCATGCCGATTGGCATAGTACGTTGTCGTTATGACATAATAATAATGTTTCTATCTGCGTGGAACGACCCCCCCCCCGTCTCTCTCTCTCTCTCTCTCTCTCTCTCTCTCTCTATATATATATATATTATATATTTCCCTCTCTCCATCTCTCCCTCCCTCTCTCTTTCTCTCTCTCTCTGTCTATCTCCCTCTCCCCTCCCTACTTTCTCCTCTCCCTCTCTCTCTATCTCCCTATTTCTCGCTCTTGACATGCATGTGACGAATTTGAAAGGGAAACAAAAATCGTGGGAACGATAAGCAGAGTAAGACAATCAACGAAATTCATAGATCCAACTAAGTAGGGCTGGCTAGTAAGAGTAGTACCAGTGGATCACAAATAACCAGAGATAGAAGATGATGCAAAGCCAAGATTGCTAGTGTCTTAAACAGACAAGGCACATAGCAGCCAGTAATATGAATCGAGAGGATTCACATCACTGGCGGGTGCTTCTTCAATACACATTTTCGTCAGAGTATACTGATTTTATCCAAGATTTGTATTTTTGGTCATATGATATATTGAAAATTCATCATGTTCATTGTAAACTTTCACCACAAAATAGAGGAAATGTACGTCTTCGCCTCAAAATGTTTGTCACGCTCTCTATGAACGGTCAGCTAGGGTTCGGTCCTCCTGGCAAAATCAACCAAAAAGCACGTTAGAAAGCCACTTTCTAATCAATACGGCAGTGTATACGGAATGCAGTCATAATAGTTCACGTCCAAGTTTCGCCTTTGGTGATTTGCTTCCAGCCTCGCATCTCTTATCAATGCAAATTGAATCGAAAACTGCGCCGTTTTATGTTTTTTATTGAGCCATTTCGTAAATGCCCTCCATCTTATTTTCCCAGTCGAGGAGTAATTGTAAAGAAAAAACAAGATGTATTATTCCGATAGTTATACGGAGCATACTGATCAATGCAAACATGATTTAAGTGTTTTTGTGTAATAGACATAATTTATATTTAATTTATTTCCCGTATGAGTAAATAACATTAAAGAAAACAGAGAGTGGCTTGTCGATATTAGTGTAGGCATGTACAGGTAGAATAGCATCCAGGTGATGCGGATCAATAGCTCCTCTGGAATTTTAAGCTACGGAAAATGGATTTTCATTTAAGAAAAACGATCTAAAATTATCTTACTGTAACTAATGAGAAAAAAAGGCAAAAGCGGAACGAACAAACAAACAATCAAAATGCACTCCTATTCCGTGCAAGCTGATATCCATTTTTGTTTAATACTATAATTACTTCCAAGGATTTTTCTGCATACAACAAGCCCGAATCAAGGAGTTCGCATCAATCATGAGAAAAAAGCAAAACAGAACAAACAAACAAAGTAAACTTCCATTTCGTGCTATAGCTGATATCCTTTTTTTATAATCATATTTATCTTCTTAATTTTTCTGCGTACAACGAGTTTGAATTAAGGAGTTCGCATTACATTTTGAGAAAAGGGCAAAACAGAACGTACAAACAAACAAAATCACTTCTACTTCGTGCTAGCTGATATCCTTTTTTTTCTTTTTGATAATCATATTTCTCTTTTGGATTTTTTCTGCACACAACGATGTTGAATTAAGGAGCTCGCATCAATCATCTTTTATGGGTTAAATATTGCAGAACGTTGGCAAACAAAAGTGGAGTGAGATCTAAATTAATGTCTTGAGTTTCAAGTTGAAATTTGACAGTCCGGCCAATAAGGTAGCGTCATCATAGGTCTATAGGATACAGACTCTCGCTAGCTCTATCTATTAATATGCTATAAGAAGACATATGGTGGCACACATTCACACCTTAAAAATGTCCCATTTGCAGGCCAACAAAATGAAAAAGTTAAATTCCAACTGCATTTGAAAGATACTACTAATTTAGAACTTCCCTAAAAAAGGTGGGGCTTGAAAATGCCTTCAAGTGGGAAAATAACGACTATTAGTTGTCAAATCGACTTTAGGGCTATAGAGCCAAAAGTAATAGTCTTGATTTTCAGACAATTGTACCGAATGGTCATACGTTTTAAGCTGCGCAAAGATTCAATCAGTTTAATCTTGGCCATCACAAGAAGTGGGTTATTGATGTAGACAAATGCTCATGTACCCTTTACAACTCGTTTTATGTACGTTATTACCAAAGAAGAAAAAAAGCCAGTCAGTCACTCAATATAGTCTGACAATGAAGTCTAGCAAGTAAACGGGTTTCCTTGCATAATTTGAATATGAGGACACTGCTAACGTTTAAATTTCACAGATAGGACATACATGACATATTCATAATTCCTGCAAAGTTCTACAGAATTTGAGGTTGGCTGCAAAAGGGACATAGTACCTTTAAAGAGAAAGATGAGTTCTAATGAAGAGGATAAATAATTAATGTGATTTAATTTCATTCCTTTGTCGGAGAATATCACAACTGAAATATAACACGATTAAAAATTGCTCTTGAAACGGCCTAATTAAATTATGAAAAAATATTGTTTTTGTTTGCCAGATGTTATTGCCAATGTGTATGTGGGTTCAATAAACTCGTCTTGTGTTTTAAGCAAGACTTACACTTACATGAATATGAGTGTGTGGGGATATGTAGAGGTAGAGGTGTCGTGGCGTAGTGGATAAGTCGTTGAATCAGAGGGTCCGCGGTTCGAGTCCCGCCGCAGCACAAATGTCCTTTGGCAAGACATTAATCTACACTTCCCACTCTCCACCCAGATGTTAAATTGGTACCGGTAGGAAGGAATTCCTTAAATGCTGTGAGCGTCGAAATCGGTAGCCTAGCGGTATGTCACTGAAACAGCTACCGTAGGATTTTTGTGCCAAAGTTGGTTTTCGCATTTTTGGATTCATTGGGGTCCAAGCTATCAGAAATTGATGGGGTTCAAATTTTCCCGAAGACACCAAATTTCCCTATTGCGCGTTAATATACCATTTTGGCGCCCGATATGGACCCCCCCGGGAAATGAAGGAGGGGTCTGAAATTTGAACCCCATAATTTTTGGCCAATTGGGACCCTTTTGAAGCCAAAACAGCAACAACAACAAAATCAACTTTGGCAAAAAAATCCTACGGGATTACATACCATACCGCACTAATAGCCGGGTAACGTTGGAGCGCCTTGCAAGGTCGATACGTGCGCTATATAAGAATCCAATATTATTATTATTATGTACTATGTTACTTTTCGAAATGACCCATATCATTGCTCGGCTAATCCTCCATTATCTTTCCAATTATGCTAATTACAGCGCGTATGACATAAACCAGAACTATTGATTCTTGCAGATTTAAGTGAGTATTATTTGGTTAGTGGTTACTACCACAACTCGGAATTGAATTAAAGCCTGTAACCTGATCATTTTATTCGCCAAGATTATCACTTAACTGGCCGTATGATGGTCGGGTAACATTTGCAAAAAATGAACAGTGTTTACTGTTTCGTCGTGCAGCATACAACTATGTTTCCTTTAACACATTTCGCGTTCCTGAACGCACCAACACACATTAGGGGCTTTTCGTTTGTGTGGACGAGGACGGCGTTCACGTCCTCTAACGATGCGAATTGGCGTCAGACACCCGTCCTGTTCACTACCTCATAACCCTTTTCGTTTTAAGTCGACACCCGTTCTCTACACGATGACGTAATGGCCCCCGCACGCGCTTATTCAATTTCTCCTTCTTTCACTTCTTATTTTGTTCTTTGTTTATTATTCTATTATACTCTCTCTATTTTCCTTATGTTATTCTTTGTTTTTCCTTCTTTCATCTTCTCTTCTATCTTTCCATTGTCTATTCTTTATCATTTTCTCTTTCTGTCTTTCCTAATGTTTTTGTTGTTATCATTCTATCAATTTTCTTTCTATCTTTCCTCATATTATTCTTTGTTTCTTCCTTCTATCATCTTCTCTTATGTTATTCTTTGTTTTTATCATTCTATCACTTTCTCTTTTTTGTATTTCCTTATGTTATTCTTTGTTTTTTCCTTCTTTCACCTTCTCTTCCTGTCTTTCCTTATGTTATTCTTTGTTTTGTCCTTCTTTCACCTTCTCTTTCTGTCTTTCCTTATGTTATTCTTTGTTTTTTTCTTCTATCACCTTTTCTTATGTTATTCTTTGTTTTTTTAATCATTCTATCACTTTCTCTTTCTGTTTTTACTTTCTGATTTACGCTGCGATGTAGCAAGATGACGTCATTCTGACGACGGGTCACTAGTTTTCTGACGAACCTCAAATCATCGATGAACGGGTTCGCAAATGTGGCCTGACGACGCCAGACGACCCGACGCATGCGCAGATCGCCGAAATGACGTCACATATTTGACGTCGACTATGTCGACGTGACAAACGAAAAACCCCTATTAGCTCGTATAGACACCGACATGTCTTTTCAATTCCCTATAATTATGTGCGATGCGACAAGAGGCCAGAAACGTAGCACGAAATGCCACACCGTATATTTATATGGACAGCCAAAGGTGATACAAATAAACACATGTCACCTCATGTTATGAACAAAATGACATGCCCGTTGCGCTGGATGCGTCATTTCGCTGACGCATGATTACGTCAACAAACGATGCGGTTTTTGACGCATCAGAGTGAGAGTGAGTTCGTACAAAACGTAAATCCAGAATGAACGGTGAAACTATTGCGTTTGATAATTGACGCATGTTCAAGCTTTCTTCAGAGGCTGCGTTGGCGTAAGTAGTAACGCAGTGTCAGTAATGCCTTGTAGGGAACGGATGCTATCATGATTATGGCGAACTCTTATTTTAGATTGGTTGGGTTTGGAAGCGTGCTGCGGACCTTTCTTGTTTCATCACTATTAAACACGCAGAACGTGCTTGGAAACAGCGATGTGATTGAAAAGAACAATTTCAGCAACAACCTGCTGAGGTCTTCATCTCGGTTGCTCCCCAATAACAACGCTGTCATTCAACCAATCACATCCTTCCCTGGCAAAAGGCAGTAAGTGACAATCATCAGAAAATAATTTTAAAATTAATCCTTTGATGTCAGTAGAAAATACCCTTTTTTGCAATAGTAGACAAATTATAAACGTTGAGGGTGTGGGTGGGTGTGGATATTTTTAAAGAGCGTAACTTTCGTCTAATTTGCGAGATTGACCCAATAACTCGGAGAAGATTTATGTCTCCTTAGTACTCAAGACGTACTCTTAGACGTATCACCTCCTTCCTTCTGCCAATCTAACGCGGGATTGATGATTTGATGAAGGCGCGTAACAAGGAATAATACTAGTTATGTGCAAAAAACATATCGAATGCATGTGAACTATTAACCGTCAGAAAGACCATCCCAATGCCTCTTCCCTCCACCATCTTTCCCTATGTAAGAGATTCTTTCTAGCTTGTCTGTCACCGTTCCTCGCTCGTTGTCTATTTGTTTAGCTGTATTTCCTTCTCAATCTCCGTCTCTGTTTATATCTACATTTATCTCTCTTAACCCCCGTCTTTCTTCCTCTGAGCATTGTCTCTATGGCATGTCTGTCATTATGTGTCTTCATCCAATCTCCCTAGCTCTAGCTCTCTCTCTTTCTCTCTCTCGCTGTCTCTTTATCTCATCATCATTTTCTATCATTGCTGTCTATATTTCTCTTCAACTTTCTCTTTTTTTCTCATTCACTGTCTCACTGAACCTCTCTATCTTTCTGTCTGTGTGTCTATCTTACCCACACTTTCTTCCTACCTCTCTATTTCTCTCTCTCTCTCTCTCTCTCTCTCTCTCTCTCTCTCTCTCTCTCTATATATATCTATCTCCATCCATTCCTCGTTCTGCATTTCCGTACCCTGTCTCACTCTCTTCCCGCCTCTGTATTTCTTTTTATATCCACCCCGCCCACCACCTTCTCTCTCTCTCTCTCTCTATATCTATCTCCATCCATTCCTCGTTCTGTATTTCCGTACCCTGTCTCACTCTCTGCTTGTCTGTATTTCTTTTTATATCCACCCCGCCCACCCCCTTCTCTCTCTCTCTCTCTCTCTATCTTTATCTCTCTCAAGCCAATATCTCCCCTGTATCTGCCTGTACCTCTGTTTATCATTCACAGCGTCGTAGGCGTGCTGTAATTAAAAAGAAGCAGATTGCTACATTAATCAAAGTAATAATACACCACTACTATCTCCAGCACTCAGTAACAGAAGTTGTTCCACAGCAGTGCGGGCCAGCGTAAATGCATCACCTTCCATTAGCTCGTAGATGGAAAACACGTATTTAGACGAAAACATTTTGATTTGTTGTTCATGCATGACATGGGTACTAAATAAATAAACTGGATTCATAAAATGAATACGCAGTAACATTATTATCCAGCGCCAAAGCTTTTAACGACATTCATATTTTATATGTTTTATATTCGCAAATGAAGCCGAAACATACATCATCTTTCTCCCTTGTGGATTATACATAATGACTGTGTAAACGCCGCGGCAGAAATTATTTTTTAATAACCGAAGTAATAACTCCAGCCATGCCAATAGTGTTAATTTTCCGGTCAGAATGTTTTAGATTGTCCTCTACCGATGCTGTGTTGGGATTCGAACCCTCAACCTTTTGATTGAAGTTTAAGTGAATGAACCACACTACAACGACTATTTAGATTAAGTCCTCGAAAGCATCCTGAGAACGATTCCGTCAAATACCATTTTTGTTTTAATTTGATTACCATACCTTCTCCTGGGCGTGAAGGGACAGTGTAGAATAACCCTGGCTTAAATTCCAACCTCAAACAGTTCATAAATGATTTGGTGTCATTTTACAAAATAATACCGCCATTACACAAGCAATATAAAAGAAGTAACCAACAATCCACTTGTTCCACATACATGTAAATCAAGTTTAGCGTACACTGGCATTCACATTTGACACTACAAGTGCAAGAACACGGGTTTGCATCTTTAATCCGTGTAAAGTGGTTATATTAGGATACATACATTTTATATCACTTTTTGAATGCATTTAACTTTCTCCAACTTGTTTACCTGATGCATTTGTGTGCATCCACAAAGGTTTCATAGAACGCCCTTCGTACAGCGCTTTGCCTTAGAGCATTGTTCACGCTTTAATAAAAACAAGATAAAAGAAATTGTAGATCGACCAAGAACCGTATTTTTAAACGAAAATACATAAATTCCGCTAAAAAGTTGTTTTTTTAAACATGAAAACCAGCAAAGCCTAATTGGAAGGCATACCTGGTTAAAGTATGACGTATGTTAAGTATTGAAATACGTTGCCATGGTAACTACCAGCATTAAGTTCCTTGTGAAATTTTGATAAACTTTACAAGATTTGTTTTCCCGCGCAATCCTTCTGCTAAAGCTTAACTCTGAAATTGGAAGAAGACTGGGAGTTATTTCGTGTTACTTCAACGACGTGCATTTGTAAATTAAATGTATTTTAATATTTCATAGCTTCAAAGAAGAAAAAGGACGTAAACATTAGGCAGTGTCACACAGAAAAGTCCCTTAGAAAATCCCTTGAAAAATCCTTTCAAGGGAGAATTTTCTTGCTTCGTTAGAGGATTTTTAATGGGATAATTGATGACAGACAGCAATTAAGAGGATAACTAAAATCCGGATTTTGGGCCTCTGTGTGACACCGCCTTGAAAAATTCAAGTAAAACAATAATGGCAATATGCCAAATATATGTAACTTCTTCTCGTATGTTCATACGTTCATTTCATATGATACATTTTAATGCATTAGCATTAAAATGTATCTAAGTTAAGTCAATAATGCATTAACCATACTAATAAAACGTTACAGGCGGATGGAGGGAACAAGTTTCATGAGTGTATGATTTTGCAATTATCTCAAATTGCAAACGGTATCGGTTGACAGGAGCTAATCAACAAGAGTGACTGAATAAAATATATCTGAAAATGTAATAACATCATTAAAACACGAGATGGGGATACATTTCAAATACGAATGCAGTGATGAGGGAAGGGATTATTCGCTTGCCATTTTCTACTGTCAAGGTTGTAATTAATATTACAAATTGTTTTGGAAACAACTGTAACAGAGGGTAGGAAAAATTCCCGCAAGGATAGTCGAAGAAAAGGGTATAGTATTTTCTTTGTTCTAATGATGCGTGGAATTATATTCTGAAGGCGAGTGGAAGGATTAGCAGTACTAAGGAAAGAACGGCAAGAGCATGTAGTGAGGCCACTCTTTACGTAGGAAAGGTTTATAAAGCGGCAAATACAAAGATGAGAGGGTATTAGACCGGATGATAAGTACATCTAAGTACACGTACAGTTACCTAAACAACATTTTAGCAGAATATTCGTCTAAATCTACCAGTTAGGGCCATTACTTCACAATTACTTCAAAATGTCGTGAGCCCTTACAATCACGCTAAAGTGCGTCTGGCATCGCCTCTTCGTACACGAGCAGCCACCGAACTGAATAACCCCGCATGCATAGAATCGAAATTTTATTGATTGGACTCAACTTCAGCGTGAAATCAAAGTAATTGACGCTTTAAAGACACAGTCCAATACATCTCGGCGAGCTCTCATGGGTGTTTCAACGCACTTCGCGAGATCCTCAACATCAAGAATGACATTTCGCGCCGCTTGCCCTTTAACAAAACCGCGATTTTAAAAATGCCCCACGTACAGCACCAGAGCTTAGGGATCTAGCGGTAATGAAAGGAGGGGTAGATCCGCAAAGCCCCCCTTGGTAGGGTGTTTGGTCGTAACCATGGGGGTACTTTCATCAACCAAGCTGGGAATTACATTGATTCAAGTTGAATGCATCAGGATTACTACTTGTAGTTGTCAATCACCTCAAATGATGCTTGACTGCTAATTTTTGTTTATTGAATTCATTGGGTGCATCATGTTTTCTGGAGGCGCATGGTTGATAAAAAGGCAGATCGATGCGGTACAGAGATTCCATACAATACGAGAACTGTCCTCTCACAGGTAGTAGTGTACTTGGCAGTATGGGGCAGAGTGGGAGAGAGAAGATAATGACGGAAAGAAAAAGAGTGATAGAAAAATAATGAAATACACATGAACGTGATGAAAAACATGAGAAAGATGGACAATCGGGGTAGAAATAAGGGGGCAGATAAAGATAAACATGGATAAGAGAGGGGGTGGAGGGAAAGAGAAACTTCCAGACATAGAGTTGGGAGATAAAGGGGAAGAGATAATGAGATAATGAGAGAGAGAGAGAGAGAGAGAGAGAGAGAGAGAGAGAGAGAGAGAGAGAGAGAGGGAGGGAGAGAGAGAGAGAGAGAAAAAGAAAGAGAGAGAGAGAGAGACCGGAGGGAGACATCTCATATAAACTGTTAAATCTGCTTTTGGCGGCTGTTAAATGTCGTCGCCCGCACGGTGAGGGAAAAGACCGATATTCCAAGCACGGAACGACTGATACATCCATGCCACCTACCCTCTCAACACCTCCGGGGGTAGATATTATTCCGAATAACATTAGAATTGCAGCTTAAATAACGAGGGGGCATAATCATATCGACACACGAGGGTAGAGATAGATTTTTGAAGAAAACACCGAAGGGTTGTAATTGATAAGCATATCGTCGAGGCCAAAAAATCGTCTCCTCTTTGTTGGAAAGTGCAGATAAGAGAAGAAAAGGAACATAAGGCGTTAGGTTAAGAAGACATACAAGAGAGGATGGCAGAGACAGATAGAGTGTGAGGTAAATGATCTCCTCGAGATTGTCAATTGTCCGTACGAAAAGGAAAGAAGAGATCCAGAAAAGGAAAGAGATATAGTTACTTGTAATTTCCATTTCAGATATTCAGTATGTAAAACGAGTCGGCTTGCGAGAAAAATAGCATGACTACATTTCGCAATGCTCGATAAATTAAATGGTTTTAATCTGACATCAAGATAGATGATTTTAATTAATCTAATCTAAAGAGAAAGAAAAGAAAACAGAAACCGAACACCGACATTTAGACATCAATCAAAATCTATCATTAATCAAAATCTTGAAGAAATTGAAGGATCTTTTATATATCAGTGTTTGTCTAGTAAGCTTCGGAATCGGATTTTTCTTGCTTTTTCATTAGTCAACCCTGTGAGTCGTTCAAAAATAGATCCATCTTTTTGGTATAATTCGCCCAAAAAGCCAATTTTGTTCGTGATTGAATAAGTGATCGATCTATTTTTGTTCCTTCTTCTTCTATTTTGATTCAAATTCATTAAAGAAATTCATAAGATGAATTACGAAAGATCTACCTTTTTTTTTAGAATTCATGGTTTTTTGTGCCACTTGATATTCAATCGATTTATCACGGAAAAGCGGGGTAAAAATCCCAGGTTCTCCCATATGAGACTCAAATAAGAGAGGAGCACAAGAGGGTTTTATTTCTTTTAAAGTTTACTTTTCTACCAGTAACACTTAAAAAGAGAGAAAGAGAGAGGGAGAGAGAGAAACCCAGGTTATCAAGTTTACGTCACAAACCAAGGATTGACCTCGTCGTCAAGGTTACGGGGATAGACAATCGCATTTAATACCTCTAACCTCTAATACCACCGACTATTCCCAATCTTCGTTGCAACTTCATTACAGAAAGCCCACTTATAAAATCAAGGTAAAATTCATATCTTTCATAACACCAATCCGTCGAGCGTAGCTGTAAAGGATTACCCGGCGAGAAATTTTGAGTTGTTTATTTTCGGTTTCAATCTATATGATAATTTTCGTAATCGGGGAAAATCAGCGATATTCTTGTTAATCCGTACCTGGCGCGTTCACACTAGATCCAGATGCGTTTGCACGGTGATTCCAAAATTCGCAAAAGGGCCGAGGGCATTATATTTCGCGGACTGCACTTACCGAGTATGAAAGGGCCAATCTTGACCCAAACCACGATATTATCGAAAACTAAAGAGTGTTTTCGAGTGTATAACAATACGTTGGCGTTGTAGGGTGATAAATGAGTGATATTGAAATATGGGTAAGCGTTTTGGTTTTGTTTAGCCTGTTTTAGGTCTTAGTGGAATGTTCTCACATAAGGTTAAATGTGGCGGTATGAACCATTCATCGATTAAACATAAACAATAACGGTTGGTACAGGAGGGGGGGGGGGTAACTGTCCTTTTCGTTGTATCACAGCCAAATACAGGTGTGATTAATGTTAAAACGCCCTCTTTGAAATCCAGAACAATAATTAGTTTCACAGTTGTAACATGAATTAAAATACGAGAAAGCGCCTCCCCCTCCCCCTTCCCCGAAATAAAACAATAACATTTCGACAATACACCTCACATTCGTTTACCAGCCCCCCATAAGATATAATAATCAAATAATATTACTTTATTTTTAGAGGCTTACAATTTTCATGATAATATTTTCAGCCGTCCTTTTACTTCTCGCTTATTTTTCTCTGATATATCAAACTGGTTTTTCGTTTATCTTTTAATAGATAACGTCGTTCTATTGGGATAAAGCAAAATTTAATAAAAGAATGTTGATTGTATTAGGTAATCTAACTTCCATATCAGAGATTCCCTTTTCTCGGAATCGCTCTATACGAGCTTAATCGATACTTATTTTTGCAAAAACTACGCAAAACGAACGTGAAATTTAATACCTAGTTTTATGCGCGCATGTACGCAAGATATTTATTTATCTTACAAAACGCTCTCTTTTTCTCTTTCTTATTACAATTTGGCATTTTAAAAGATCCTTTTAATGCTGTTGAAAACGAATTCAATCTTTTAGGCGTCCACCGTTATAATGATCAGGAATTTATAATATTAAAAGCATCTTAATTTCCCCCCTGTTTAGTACTCAACGGTCATCATGAAATATGTTCATAATCATATTTAAATAAATTCTACTGCAGTTTGCGTTTATACTAAGTGATAGCTGCTTTCAGTGTGTGAAAGATGAGCCTGTGATTTTGTGGGTGATATTAAGGTTCGATTCCGTTCTGTTTTTCTTCTGAAGACATTTCTAGTTTAAGTTTCCATCTTAAATTACATTAAAATCATCACCAGAAACTGGGGAATCGTAGCACCGTCTCTAAAATTTGAACTCGACATGTCAGTTATCAGAGTCTTCTCTAAATATCAATAACCTACACATGGGTGTCGATCATTACGTAATACCTATTGTTCAGGGGGTGATGAATGGATAGATCATCCCCCCTGAACAATAGGTATCAGTTACAGATCGACACCCATGAACCTACAAATTCCCAATATTTCCGCGTTATTATTTGACCCAGATAAATCGTTCAGGGTTATTTTGCACCAAATCCTTCATCTCATATCAGTTTTTAGGTTTAGGTTGTTGGCCCGTTTTTAGCTCACTATACAGAGACAGCATGTATATGCGTATACGTAAGCAACAAGGGTATCGACGGCTACACGTCATCTCCGAGGGACATAGTAAAGAGTAATAATGGCTTATCATCGGCTAGCACCTCCCGGTTACAAGACCGCACCGACCTACCAACAAACTATCGCGTCCGTCATGTTCCTTTTTCTCTTAAAGTTGTATTCTGTGCCAATATTCCACAAAGGGTCATCTTAAACAAATTTTGCTTCTCATCCCTTTTTTTCTTCTTCATGAATTGTAAATATCTGAGATTGCTGACGGTAATCATAGCAATGTAATTTCCTTCCTTCCGTCGTCATTTTGTTTCGTCTCATAGTACATGTACTAAGCTACAACGGGAGACATGTTTTTCCCCTAAATGATGGATCAAAACAATTTCGAGATTGCCTTGGGCAGCGAGATTATTTTATAATCGTGTTATTTATTCTCTCTATAACCATCCTAATAGCATTTCAACAGACCTGTCGGAATATATTGTGCTTTGATATGAAGAACGGGATCCAGAGTTTGAAATTAATATCATGAGCATGAGATAAATATGAGACATTTCCGAACGACAAAACTAGTTGGGAGGGGGAGGGGGTGGGGGGAATTTCTATTCATTAACACTTCTCTTCAAGCAAGATCAAAGGTAGCTAAAAACGTTGTTAGATACATTTTTACGTGATAATAGTTAAATGAAAACAAAGCTTTTGATTAATCATCTACCTACGAATGCTCATTTCCTTCGGGAACGTTTTTTTTATGAAATAGATTTAGATGGAATTCTATTGTGGTACACTGAGATTTTGGACAAAAATGAAGAGAAAAAATATGTGTAGCCTACCTACAATCCGTTATCCATTTCGGGGGGAGAGAGAAGGAATTTCATCCTTTGTTAAAAGCGTTGTTTCGCTCTTGGAAAACTACGACATCAAGAAATACTTCAACACGTTATAATGGAAATTTTCTTTCACCTTGAAATTTAGAATAAGCACATGGATTCTTCAAACCTTAAAGAAATAATTTCGCATACTTTAGCCATCAATGTAGCCACTCTGAAGAAAAAAAAGATAAAGCAATTGTAGCATACCTTTTATCTGAAAAGGATGACACACTTTTTTCGCAGTAAGAAATTATGATACACACTCACACGCACAAACACGCACAGACACACCCACAGACAAGTTGACTGATTCTATATAACCCTAGAGTTTCGCTCCACTTTAAGGTCAAGACTAATACGGTCAGATCCCTCAAAAGACACTCGCCGTTATTCTTACCATGCATGGCTTGCGGATACAAGTACCTAAGGTGGGTAAATGTATCCCTGAGGTACGTCACGTTTCAGATCACGTGATATAAAAGGATACTATGGGGATTGTTTTTGAACGCTAACAAAATAATTCAGAAATGAAGTATGGCGATGATACCACAGGCTATCAAGCTGGAAGCGATATTCAAAATTTGATGATAAACATTAATAAAAACAACAACAAAAATAACGATAATAAAGACATACCAGGAGACAGATTTTCGCGGACAATGGAATTCCTCCGCAAACGGGACAAGTAACGCAGCAGTGGTCATTTTGGACTAGTCAACCCCACTGCCCGTAGTAGGCGACTAAGTGAGGATAGTGACTACCTTGACTGATTTCCATGTGCATGTGATTTAAGAAATAAATCACACAAAATGGTGTCGATTGTGTACGATCCGAGTTTTTAGTTTAAAACAAACTGCATTTATGGACGATTTATAATCCTAAAAGCAAAAAAAAAAGGGGGATGCTATATAGGTTCATTGGAGGCTAGCTATTGTTTTTTTTTTCTTAGTGAAGTGAATAATCCGACTGAACGGATTATTTACTTAGTTGGCCATAAATTTGGTGGGATGAATATTCAATGAAATCATCCTTTGGGAATAAATGGATTTCATCTCTTCACAACTTGAAATATTTCTTTTCAAAATATTAAAAGTAGTAAGACTTTGAATCAAACACCTACGAAGTATTAGGCAAATCCAGATGAAGAGGATTTCGTTTTCACATTTCGTATTCTCACCGTTAATACCGATTCAGAGAATTTACTCAAGAATCTTTTCAAATCTGTCTTACTAGTTGAACAAATAGAAAACACTTAGAGTTTTCACTTTCTTCAGAGGTCGATAAAGTTCCGGTGAGATTAAAACATTGGCAACTTATTATTCAGAAGTTCTTTAATAGCAGCCATGTTATTGCTTTACGATTTGGATGGAATAGCACTCAAACAACAGGTATTATTCTCTGTTAATACTGAACGCGAGAGAAGTTAGCATCTATACGGATAAATACTTGTAAAAGAAAAATGAAGTGCTTCTGTCAATAAGCCCACAAAAGGAAAGTGGGCTGAAATAGAGATGATGCATTTCATGCCAGTCAAGATCCCTCTAATCCTGATTTCTATTCAAATCTCCTTTTACTGATTCTACGGGGTTTTGTATCCATTGGATGACATTTTCTCAATTCTCCAGGGCACCTCGCCGAGTTACTTGTTATCTTCCTTGTAGCTATTTAGAAGCTGAATACAGATGAACACAATTCAGGATGGCAACTAAAGAAAATGCACACAGAAAAAGTTCTGATGAAATATTAATGCTTAGCTTGCGTGTGGCTAAGACCGAATAAACAAGTGAAGAAAAATTGTGGTTTTTATTGTCCGTCATCGTCATAGCTTCAGGAAAGCTTGGACACCATGTCATTAAGTTTATCATTCTGTTGACTTTTCTGTCCTTGGAAAATGTCCATAGTCTGTCCATTTCTGAGTTTCAATTCATTATCGAATGCATCTCTGTGCATCACATTATCCAATGATAGCTCCTGAAATTGTGACGTATACACTGTAAAAATAAGGTGTGGCAATTACTACTAGGTGAAGGCATAGTATGATACAGACTTAAGCGGGGAGTATGTGAGAAGCAATACACATCCTAATCCTTTCTGGTAAACAGGGAACTTTCGATAAATATTCTTAAACATAATTACATGCAGTTTCTTAATTCAGATAGAACTGGCAGCAGCAGTACAAACAATTGTATGATTTTAGAGAGTTAAACAAAAAATTAATAGAACATTTGATGTAGCTTTCAAACGTAACACTGACAGTAGCACTAAATGATAATTACAACCGGTATGCAAACAATGAGTTTTCCTCGTGTCATAAAGATACAAAACTGAAATCGAACACAATCCCAAAGACTTTCAGTAAAATGACTTGAAGTAATGTCAGTATTCTTGTTCGGTACCCGTTGAAAAGTGTACACATTGCATTGACATATTACGTTATCAGAACATGCTTTCTACGGTGTATACAAGCAGGGTATTGAACTCATGAACATAGCACTGGCATTGATTTTCGAAAAGTCTTTGCGACCTATGTTAATCATGACATATTCGGAAATTTAGCACTAAGTGCATGTATTAGCCTTGAATATCAATACGGGAGAAAAGACTTGGCGTTTCATATCAAAATCATATCACTGTATCATAGGCACTACAATTAGGCGACATGATTGGAATCCACTTTTCCTGTGTTTTTATAGTAAGTTGTTGTTATTTCAAAATCATTAATTTGGCAATTCTGCACATGCCGTGGAGGACAGTGTTATTGAGGAAAATGATATTATTAAGTACATGAGCAAGGAAAAACAAACAGCCTGCACTCAACTTCATCAAATGTGTTGATAACGTAATGCATACGTTACTTTCCAATCATCACATCATTTTCCAGAATTAATGGCATAATTGTCTAGTTTTTTTGTTCGGTTTGAATCACATGATACATTAAAATGTCAACTGCGATACATATCACTTTGAATGAGAAATTCATATTGACAGCTAGTTTTTGTACCCCATGCAACGTACTTTAGGTAATTGGTTTTTCAATCTTCCCAATCGTGTACACTTAGTCATTTCTACGTGTAATGTTTGTAGTTTGTACTTGGTACCTGGTGGTCAAAATAGTATGTGTCAACTTTATGATATGACGTAAAACGTTATCCACACACAACAATGTTGACGACATGTATACGTGCCCGCGCTCACAGTGTTGAAATTAGGGGAAACGTTTTGATACCAAAAAGAAGCAATATTCACATAAAATTATCGAATCGGAACTTCAACAAAGAATTGACTGAATATCTGCATTAGGAAAAGCTAGAGGGAAACTCAAATAAAAAAGTTCAAGAATAATGTATCTGTATTTGTTCTTCTTTCTCTCCTCTCTATCATTCTCTTTCTCTTTTTATATCTCTCTCGGTAAATAACTTATATACCCATTGTATTATCAATTTGTGATGCTTTTGTTTGTTTCACTTTCCTATAAGCATTTTGGAAAACTACACGTCTAGATTATCTTCTTCGAGGTGAAATTTAACAAACAACAACAATAAATAGCAAGAATGAATATATAAAAAATTAAAACACAAATGTTTAGGCACTCAATCATAATGGAGGCAACCAATGCAGCGAAAAGGTCAAAAGTCAAAGATACGCTGGATTAATTAAGGCAGCTAGAAATCAGAGTTGTCTATTTGGTAACGGCAATCACGCTTCCTAATGATCGTCATCATTCTGCCTATTCCCGGTTTTACACTTTTACATTGGATTTTTCATAATTTTAGAAGTTTAAAACGTGACTACTGTTGTCCATACACACGGAAAACGTATACATTTCTTGTTTGTATAATTTGAGGGTCTAATCATTTGTTGAAATGTTATGCGTAGTAAAAGTTTGTATTTCAAGTAAGCTCATTGCAGCGCCCCCAACGTTGACCTGTAGACCGGAGTCAAATCAATATTAAACCTCTGATGCTCCGTCACTTCATTTCATAGATCAGCTCTGGAGATAAGTGTCATTAGGGATACAATATATCTCGTAAACCTGTAGATGAACTCGCTCAATATCACAGTACACGCCAATGGGAGGTTAAATGACGACATAATAGCTTTAATCATTCAATAACTATTCGATAATGCGTCGTGTCTTCCAGATAAAATAGGTAACCATATTCTGACATTTTCAATTATAAATTTGACATGGGCTTTGAGAGTATAGTCAAATATGCTAGTTTCGTGAAGCAAAATAAATCGGACGTGGGTGAATACCCATTTGACATGCGATGGAGTTCTGTTTTGTGGATGTATTTCCGCAACTCGCCCCCATTCTATTTGTCCACTTATTATCTGCCACTTTGTAGTGGCGAATATCACGTAGTACAGGCAAACATGTAAAAGGCACACTTCAAACGAGTGTACCGTGTACTATTTACTCAAAACGCGAGAGTGCGTGACTGGAATACCAGAAAGTGTCGGCTACCTTGTTTTATCTCCCAAATCTTGTTTAGGGGGTATTAAGAGCACCCTCTTTGGGGAGATAATCTGGGGGTCAGGACTGAATATTGAATTTCGGTCTGCCATAATTGAACGGGTAAGGTGGATGTTTAAGTTCAGAGCACCCGGTCAGCTTTGATATGAGAGAGTCTTCAGCATGTTAAGACTATCTTGAGAAAATACTCAAACGAGAATGCCCATTTATGTCCTTTATCTCTCTCTCTCCCTCATTTCTGTCAGTCTGTCTCTCTCTCTTTCTCCCTTCCTCTCTTTCTCTCCTAATCTGTCTTCTTCTATTAAACAGGGAGGAACATTTATCAAGTTATATTCTGATGATAAATATCAGATGTCCATATAGCACATATTTATAATAAAAAAATAACAAGAGTATAAGTTCTTACTAAATTGTTATTGATTAAAGAAGTAAAAGCAATTATTATCATGCTACATATTGCTACGTATTGATACTTTTTTTATTTCAATAAGAAGGATTTACTTGAGCAATGGCACAGTAAGAGATGGGGATACACAGAGATAGAGATAGAGAGGGTGTCTAAAAAGCAAGTGAGTGGCTACCAGTTACACGTGAGTCACCTCCAAAATCGATGAGAGAGACAGAGAAGAAGAGGGGGAGAGAGAGAGAGAGAGAGAGAGAGAAGGAGAGAAAGAATAACCTAAATACCACATATTTTGTCACGCAATACAAAGAATGGTTTTCACCTTCGCTTTCTTGAGCGGTCAACACAACGACATCCCCTCTTGATACAGATGTTCTTCTAACCAATTCATCATCGAGAGCCGAAGGAAGGAATTGATAGGAGAACTCGGCAAGGTCTGGCGCTTGAGTAGATAGCAAACAGTAGCTATTTTACTCTGGAGCGAAGCATCATCGCAACACTTAATACCACCCGACCCTAAGTGCATGGTAAATAAAATTTGGAGCTCACGTGCACAACTCACTTCTATACGGTTGCTGCCGAAGAAAATATTGTGAAAACATTTCAAACCTTGTTTATTTCTGGATTTGTAGGTCCTCTCTTCCTCACTCTTCTCTCTCACTCTCTCTTTCTCTCTCTCTCTCTCTCTCTCTCTCTCTCTCTTTCTTTCTCTCTTTCTCTCACTCTCTCTCTCTCTCTTACTCTTTCTTCTTCACCCTCGTTCAATCAATCTCGTTCAGTCCATGTCCTTCAGAAATCTTACGGGAGCCAAACGTGCTAGGCTCGCTATACCTATGGCTTTAAGGAGAGCAAATAAAACAGGACCACGTTCCATTTTAGTCTCTTGTTTAAAAACGAAACTAGATACTGAATACACACTGGAGTTACGAAACTGCCCTTCAATGCTGAAGGCGGTCAAGTAAGAAATCATAATGGAGCGACCTAATCGCAGACCCTAGAACGTCTATCCTTCCATGTTTCTACAGAAAAGGCTGTACAAATTAAATGTTTCGCTCGATAAATTTTGTTCATACGCACTCCCATTTGCCTACTTGATATAGTTTTTACATTGCATTCACAGGCAGACAGCTTTAAAAAGGAAGAGGGAAAGAAGGAGAAAAACAGAAAGAGATGGAAATACAGAGTCATGCAATCATTATGTAATCACCTTTCTTGTTTGATAGCCTTCCACGTTTTGTTTTATAGAGATTTTAAAATGACCAATAAAATTAGTACTTGTTCAACAATCTACAATCGTATCTTTGCTTTGTGCCACATGTGCCCGAGTATCGTCAATTTGTTCTCATCTGCATCCCACTCCCACGGTAGCTGATGGTAATTATGTAGCATGAGATATACGCATTCAATACATCAAGAATAAATCAACTTTTTGCGCTTTAATAAAAGCCATATTCCAAATACGTCACCGCGCAATTACCAGAGGTGTAATCTACATAAGATGCGAATGTACCAATTTGAAAGAAGATTATCAGGATCGCACCGAATCGCAAAGATATGGTCGTATTCTGTGAAAATTGACCTAAATAACCATCATTTATTTTTCAATGTTATCATCTTGTAATCCTGGCTGTGTGGAGCATTAGCTTCGTGTAAATCGATTATGATGTAACACTGTGTTTGCACCCAACACAGGTAATCATACACTTGTAAAACTCAGAAATTCGTTAGATTAACGCTCTTCATGTTGCCTAAGCAGATGGGACGACCCAACGTCTTGGAATTGTCCGTCAGGGGTAGACCTAATCGGGATTGACATAACGGGAGGGGGAGGGAGAAGCAAGTCGTGCCCCCAGCCCCCACCCCCTCCCCGGTACCTAACCGGTTAGGTTTCAAATTACCCAATCGCTGTATCTTATTCCCCCTTAAAGTCTCGACCTGATCAATACATCACCTATCATTCTGTACCATCAAGACGCTTAATTTTGGGCAACCTTTTGAGGCGGCGCTGCCTCCAACAATTACTGGTATTTACTTCACTAGAGGTTTCCAACGGGGCTGCAAGTGAAGATGGGCTAGGTGAGCGTTCCGGATCGATACACGTTGATTAGGTTAGCAGTCGGGCTGCTTAGAGGTAATAGACAAAAAGGGGTATTTTTGTCGCGTTTCTAATGTCGTTTAGATAGGCTGTTTTCTCCCCCTATCTACCTGGGCACACTGTAATAACCTAATTTTGCATAGAACATGTACACTGAGAAACCCACATTTAGATAGTAGACCCACTTAATCCAGAGACCCTTTTTTCTAAATCTATTTGAACATGCAGCTGATGCTTATTATAATAGAAGTTGCGTAATAGTAGCAACAACATGGTAACAAAATCATGGGCTATCGCAATTCTTTCATGTTGTCTATAAATTGAATTTTTGGAAGGACTTCGTTCCCATCTTGTTAAAGACGTATAGCGCGTACAACGCAGAATTTACTGGGAAAAAACGTGATTTGAATGAAAAAGAATATTATAAAAAGGTTTAATCACGTTAAAAAAAAAACATTCAAACCTTGTATGTCGTATGCTATTCCATTGATATATTTTGACTCCAGTAAATCGTGCTAGCATTGAAAATATTGCCCATTCAATTGTAATTAAAAATACCTGGAATAAAATACCTTTATGCAAATGCTTGCCGCAGTGACGATAGCTATATAGGGCTAAGAACCTCAATATAAACAGCACATCTAATCTTTAACTAAATTGTAAATTAACTCCTCTATTATTATTAGCATATTTGCAACCACGATTTGTAAAGATTAAAACTTTAAATGAGCTAATCTCGAGAATGGATATTGTACATTTATTCTTTAACAGTTGTAAGTTGGCTAGAAACAAAGATCATATAAAAATCGCATGTGTAAATATACGATTTGCCACTACCTCTGGCGGTTCCATCTGATGACTCGGGTCTTGTTTGGCACGAAATTAATTTATTGTAAATGTAAACAAAATTAGCCTTGCTGAGAGGTCGTGCAAATCATGTTTTTGTCTAGGTACCTATTCAATTAGTAACTCGATCCATACCGTCTTGTTGATAATACCACTTTCCATAATGCCTTTTTTTTCCTTCCTTGTAATCCAACCCCTCGATTTTACGTTTTTACGTTTTTTCGCCAAAATAATGAATATCATCGATTGTGTAGGTACATATGAAGACAGAGAAAGAAAGGGGCAAGAAGTAACATATCGAAAGATGAGAGAGAATCTTGGGTGCGGAGGAGTCTAAATACCACTGGGACAATTGTGCCTGGGGCTACTTGTTAGCTATACCATACTCAGATATATTATGTCCTGGTGATTTTCTTTTAAGTGAACGACCGATCCTTTGATCTGTCTCTCGTGGGTTGCTATTACAGCAATTCAACAAGATACATGTCATTCAATTGCAATCAACACTCATATTTGATATCCGATTCGCTTAAAAACTTTAGCTTTCTTCTTCATAGCTCAACTTTTAATGGTGGTTTTCCATGATCACGATTATATGATCAGTTAAAAAGTGAAATGCACATCAACTGAAATCCATATGTTCTTCGTTTGCTTGCTTTGTTTTGTTTCTTTGTTATACTTTTGCTTTTAGCTTTTTCGTTCAGGGGTTCTATTCTTTAAAGCCCCACTGCACTACCTATAGCTACTTGCGCCCTCTATATAGCAAACGATGCCTAATCGGTGTATGTTGGTCCCCCATGATCCTCTTTTTCTTTAATATGTTAATTGAAGATGATTTGATGAGATAACCACCTTTCAGTGACCTTGCAGGGAGGTCTAATCCCCCTGGCCAAACTAGTGCAGACGGGCTTTAAAGAACCGAATTAAATGCTTTCCGTGTTTGATCAAGATCTCATCATAATTATAACAACACCGACTGAGCATTTATGATTTAAATGGAAAGGGTTTAGAGAGGTTGAGGAATGGGGCTCTAATACAGGACACCTGACTGATAACATCCGCTGCAACAGAATCCCATCTAACGTTTCAGCTCCACAGACAATCTGATGCAAATCATTGTCTTGCAAGCTGCATTACCATTGCACCGGTATTACCATATTACGGAATAGATATGGGCTTCCCGTCGAACATTCATCAAACATTCACTTGTTTTGCAACACGATCGTGGCTTCTCTAAACAATGGATACCCGCGTTCAAGGCTTCTAGCATACATCCCAAATCATTAATGAGCAAGTGTTCCGCATCTCGTTCCACACTCCAATTCAAATGCACCGGTTTCGATTACAAACGGGGAAACACGGACATGGCTTTGTGCATATCTTACAAGTGCTTTAACAACACCGAAATTATCAAGTCAACGCGACATTGCCGAAATCATCTTAATGCCTTCGAAAGCCGTCCCTTTGAGAGGCTTTCTTCAACTTGTTATACATTTCTCTTCACTTTCTGTAGAGTTTACAAACGCTGGTACCCCTACAGGCGACGCAAATGCAGAAAAGAGGGGAAATATATAAAATGTAAGACGAGAGAGTGAGAGGAATATAGAGGTGAGGGGAGATTTACGACGGAGGTTTTTGTTTCGCAGTTCCAGAGTCATCTGATCGGGAGCAATTCATTAGAGACTTAGCACTCATGTCCGTGGGATATGCACAACACATCGAGTGGGCATCTCCGTGGCGGGAGAATAAGGAGATGATTCCTTGCTGCTTGCTACGAGGGAAACCTCACCATTTCTGGGACGGAAAAGACTTTCCGAAATATGGGTATTGTGTTTGGGACGGAGAGGTTGATGAGACAACGCTGACACCAGTAATTTTGGATTCACCGATGTTAAACATCTTGTTGATCCTTAAGATACCCTTAAAACAAATCACTAAAGGGCAGAAAAGTAGTTATTCACATTTTCATTGATCATGTTAATGGGGAAAGTAGTAACATTTCATGGGATTATATTGCATCGGGCCTACGCTTAACATTAATTATACGGAACAAAATATTTTCCTGTAAAAGCTTCTTTTAAACAATGATTGATTCTTTTATTATTTAAAATGTTAAGTACATCAATCTGAAATTGCCATTACTAACAGATGAAATTGTATTTAGAACATTAAAAGACTGGATTGAATGAGGAAAGTTAGTATTTTAAGACTGATATCTCGTTTGTGGTTCTGTTGTGGATCAAAACCTCATTTGAACAATCCTACTCGTGGGCAAACCACAACATCACTCATCTTTAATGTTGTCACTTACTTATGAAAGTGTTAAGTTACGAAATAAATCCTTTCTCGTAATGTTTGCAGAGTGGTAACGAATTCCTCTTAAATGTGTTTTTCAGGATAAAAGATCGATGCTGCAAAAGCTCGAATACAAATAGTCACGGCAAATAAAGAAATAATCGTATTAAAAGTCTTAAATTGTCTAGTATTTTACGCTTAGGGTAAACTTGTCTCTACTCATAACGACAAAAACAGCATTCTTATTTTCTAGGAATACAGTCGTTTAAATAATTACCTACTTCTTGTGCGCGTGCAATCACCAGGTATGTCAATGAACTCGGTCAAAATCGAATTTATCTAGCGGGTATCACTGACTGACAGCTAATTTTTGTTCACAAACTATACGATTTCCCTCCAAGGGTTATTGTAAGCGTTTCATTCCCGTACACGTGGACATCGTTCTCACTGGACGATGTCCATGTTCTATTCTGCACGCTGCATACAGTTTGTATGTGGGAATGAACACGCTTCGTCCAGAGATGGAATAGAGGGCGCGCGAGACCCGGGGTGAAGTCCTCGCGTAGTGACTATTCATGGAGCAGTGGGGACACGCTCCACGAAAGCCGTTCATTTTCTTCGTGTAGACGGACCCTGATAACGCTGCAAGATGGTACGACGATAAGGCTGTTTGCAGATAATAGCGCCTCCGAGAGAACTAGATGATAATTACTGAAGATAAGATGACTAGGCTCGCCACTGCTAAGGGCCTCATCTGTTCATCTATGAAATACGTCTAGGGGCGATGGTGCTGCAATACTATAAGGCTCTGCAGGTATTACGAGGACAGTTCCATTAACATCGTTAAGACACTGCATAAAGCGTTATGAAGGTTACTCGGGGTGGCTTTGTTCTCATCGTGAAGGCTTGGGCTTTCATCTCAATGAAGCATCACGTAATAGACGGAGCATCCTTCATCAACATGCAATGACTTGAAGGAACTCCAAATGCATGTTGTCACTTGCACACGAGGCGTCATTTCGATTGCGTTTTAATATACACCTATCAAGTGTACGAATTACTTTCACATGGTACGTCGAAAATGGCGGCAATCCCAGACGCAGCCCTTCATCTGCAAGATGACATCCTGTGTGCAACGGATATTGACGGAAGCTTGCGTTGGTGTATCTCACACCAACATGTACAGCGTCAAAGAATGAACGTGATCAAATGCACCATTATCTTACCCTCTTATTTCATTTTAACTTTCAATAAAGTGGACTTTATTCTATCGTAAACCAAGTCACGATGTAGGCCTGCGTAATTAATACTAACAAGCCGTGCACGAATCGACAATCATAAATATTCATAGGAGAACAACTTCAATCAGGTTTATATTTCCATCAACGCTCAGTTAATAAGTAGGCGAAATAGTGCATTAAAGCAATGAGAGGGAGGTGGTTTCACATGAGCGAGAAGGACCCAAGAAAGGGCGACCGTTTCTCAAGAGCGCGTTCGTATGATGTGGAATCTGCCTTAGAGCATATTCAAAAACCGGCGTGGCTAGGCATAACGACTCCTTATTTAATGCATTATGACAATCGAGTGGCACACATGCATTACATTGAGCATTCGTTACCGGTAACTAAATTTGGGAATTCATCATGCTCCATGGCAGCCTGGAGCATTGTGGAAAACAGGGAAGCTCGGAGAAGCTCCATCGAGACATTCCGCCGTGTAGTTGAGAAAAGACGCGAAGAAAGAAAGATGATCGTTGACCTTGTAAATATTTTATCTGTCACGAGTCGAACACACTTACAATAAAAGCGTACTGACATTAGTCCAGGGACCCGTTTCACAAAGCCTTTTTTCAATGACAAATGACACAAATCAGTGACAAATCTGCTGATAACCAATCAGAAGCAAGGATTATAGTAGCTTATAACAAAAGCTGTCATTTGTCACTGATGACAAGTTTTGTGAAACACCCTCCAGGTTGCAACCTCAACTTAGTGGGTAGTGTTGGTATATATTGATGTATGGAGCGTCAAATGTGGATCCCTTCGCTCCATAAAAAGTACTATTATAATATTCAAAGTAATTTGTAAGGAATTGTGGTGCAACTTGGCATCCAGTGAACGAAAGGTGAACCAAGTTTATGATAAATATAATATTATATTTATATATATGTATATATATATATATATAATAAATATAATAAATACGAGTATCTACTTTTGAACTGTGAGCATACCACGTGTAATGCATACTTTGCACGTATGTATTAAACAGAAGTCCAAATGAGAAATAAAAACTTGGTTATGATAATTGCAAGCACTTAGTGAAAGTGATATTCACGTCTTCAACAGTAACAGTACACTCATACACATATACTCACACACTCACGCACGCACGCACACACGCACATCAAGGATGACGCATTACTACTAAGCCAGTATGTATAGCCAGTTTTACAAGATGAACATAGTCAGAGTAATTATACCGTCAGACCGGATTATAGCTCTTTCGGGAATACATGAACATAACTCATCTCACACGAATTTGTCAGCCAAGATAAGCCACGATTTTCGCTAGCATCAACACCTTATTTATCATAAGTAAATACAAAATCAGATTCAAACTCCTGCTTCTTTACGAGGCGCCCTACTTTAAACAAACGAATTCCCAGGCGTTTTGTAACCTGATAATCAATTCCCGCCGTCTCAACGACTATGGGGTGACAGAGAAGTCGTGAATAACTGTTTAAAAGCAACGACGACTTCACTTTGAAGTATATATGAAAAGAGGCGACCATAACTCATTTACTACAGTGAGCAGAATTCACAGTGAAATAGCATAGTGTTATCCGAATGACGAAGGTCTCAGCGTATCCATGAAAATGTCTGCATATAGTTCAAGAAGATTCTTTGAATAACGTAGACCTCACCCGTTTTTCTTTGTATTGAACTATCACGGTGTAAAACCAAGTGAAACAAATCTGTTACGATTCAAAATTAAATACCATTTTCCAAGGTATTCGAAATTAGTTTTTGTCTAATGAACATTTCACAACGCACAGCTTGCGGTTCGAAAAAAGCGCTGTTACTACACATAATGGCAAAAGAGTATTTCTCATGGAAAGTAGTTACGAAGTATAACAAATACAAAAATCAATACATATCAAGACGTTTAAGAAAAATATCTATATATTTTTTTACCAGCCCATGTTTTTATAGAAAATTATATTTCTGAATTAAAATGCACCATATTTTGTCCATTTGAAAGAAAATAAATATGAAACATTGGAAGTGGCAATATAATCAAAACGTAAAGCTAAAATAAATCATTAACAATTATTTCTGTAGAAAATTAAAATACCATTATCATACGAGCACTTTGAAACGCAAATGGAAAGAAAATACGAAACATTCAGTGTTTAAATTGCCTGATCATTGAAACGTTTCATGTTCTCATTCGAAACTAGAAGATAGTCCCTGTTACGAATCTAAGTACTACAAGCAAATACTCACTATGAACATGACTGACAAAGAAAGCGGACAAAATATACAGTTCCTCAAGTAGACAAAGGAACATCCCTTCACTGCTATTATGTAAAAATGTGTAGAACAGGTGTCACATGCATATTCACTTTTTACATAATAGCAGTGAAGGGATGTTCCTTTATCTACCTGAGGAACTTTATATTTTGTCCGCTTTCTTTGTCAGTCATGTTCATAGTGACTAGATTAAAAACACGTGTGAACACTCAACATGGTCATTCGTATCATGTTCACGCTCGAAATTAGAAAGTGGTCTCAGTTACGATCATGCAAATACTACTTTCAAAACATGCCCGAACCCTCCACTTGGGCAATTGCATCGAGTCCACGATGGAAATTAGATATATAATCTCAGTTACGATATTAAGCATTACGCTTCATGAATAATAGTGGGAAATGAAATTGCGTGTTGAGAGCTTGTTGATGAATTAGCTTGCCCAACACGTACGCAACATGGAATTAAGCAGAAGTATTTAGTCGCTTATTGAAGAAAGAAAAAGGGAAATGCCTCACAGTTTACAGTCTAAATAATAGAAAATATATAGCCAGGAGGCAGTAATTGCATAAACAACTTTTTTGTGTTTTTTTGTGACGGAAAGATGATCAATTCAACAGAATTGGTATACGTTCGAAATGCAAACATTAAATTCTTCTCGAAAGCTTATCGACGGGTATCGAAAGGAAGATTTGGTATCAATACCCGGTTATATTTTGAATATTGTTCTTCTGTATACTGTCTTGGATGAATAAGAAAATGTACAAATTATTTTAAGTTATTTGATAATGGCCTTGTAATTGTGTCGACAATGTGACCATTGCGATAATGTTGTTGTTTAGTACTTATATCCAAGCGCTACGTAGTATTAACAACCAAAGTACCAAACACCGTTATAAACAATGTACCTTACAATACACATTCAGTTTTGTGTCAGGCAAAAGAACCCGGATGAAATCGCAAACGACGAATTTTGCAAGTAATGCTTTCCTGGGTCCTGACACGTCTTACACTAATTCTACGCAACACAAGATACATCCATAAATATGGTAAAACATTCACTTCGTCAACAGAATAGTCTCTTCAGAAAAAGAAAAGAACATAGAAATAAAGACGGTTAACGCCCTATGGCTGGCACACGACGAGTTGTATGTCGGGGTGACTGTTGACTAATTTTTTAATTCCCTTTTATATTTTATATTTCACGATAGAAAACACCATACAACATGGAAAGGGTGGTTTGCCGACGTTCGGATTGGAGGGTTGTGGTTAAAACTTCATGGTATGAAAGGACAATGAATGCAAGGCAGCATCGTAAAAATTCCAGCAAACGCATTACAACTAAAACATGAAGGTGATACGCAATGATCACATTATAGGAGGAGGCACGATAGCTCAGTTGGTAGAGCAGTGGTCTCGAAATCCGGTAACCCGGGTTCGAAACCAAGGCGATGCGGTAGTGCCCTTTGGTAAGGCATTAATCCTCATTACCAGGTCCCTCGGATAGGACCTAAAGCCGTCGGTCTTCTGGTTGCTTACTAACAAGCATTTATTGCTTTCTTAGCTGTCGGGTAAAATAACCACCACCACTGTAGGTAGAACAATGATTCCACTATTCTATCTTGACATAATATCCCAATCAAAACCAGCGTGGGCATAGCAGATAGAAAATATACTGATGTTTAAATTGTTTGTCAGGTCTCGTAATTCGTGGAATACCCCATATGCAAGATGGAGGAAAATTTCCAATTAATATGGTGATGAGCTGATATCAGCGTTGAGATGCATTCCCGTGAAATACAACACGAATATTCATTTAGGATTTGCCATGGTAATATGGGTGACCCATTTTACAGTATTCTCGTCACCCCCAAACGTGGATTTATATCAGGGATATCCTAATCACTGCCGGGGCAGGGGGTGGCATATATCCTGCACAAAAAGAAGAAGATAATGCGATAATCATATTATGGTGAGTAGATGTGGAAACAAAACAGAGACAAAAACAATCAGCACCACTTTTTTCTGCTCTGGAGAAAAATGAATTACATCAGCATGAATTTTGAAACGCAACAACGCAAACATTTCAAATGTGGCTAACAAATATTATAGTAGTGAAACAACTTTTTGTAGATGTATAAATCGTTCAGTCTGAAAACAAGAAAGATAATAGATGATGAAAACTTTCCTAGAGAACTTCTCGTTAAGGGTTTATGATGACACGTAACATTTTCCTACTACTACTAGTAGTTTCCTACTACTATTTCTATCAGTATACAACCGAAAGAAGAAAAATAAAATAGAATACCACTTTCCACAACATGTATTTCGAAATGAAATAGCAGACGACAATGTCGATGCGATGCCGTTTTTTTGCCTTTAATCACGATTTTCTATGTCACTTAACGAAAGGAAATTCCTAGATTTCCTGTTGATGCCGCCGAATATTCCGATTAATGTCACACGAAACTTACTTGCCTTTTTTCCTACCTCGAATGGGGCCGATAGAACGGGACATGCATTGACAAATCACTCGGTAAAAAACGATGTATAAATTATGAGACACATGCAGTATTCATGGATTTCCGTATCCATTTTCCCTCCGCATGTGCACGATGCCAGCGTCTTGCTAATTTCTTCACGGTTAACTTCTGACATGAGAAGTGCTTTTCATCATCACTTGTTGTCGACCATCTAATTGGAGATGGGATTAGTAGGCCGGTGGGCAAAAAACCTACAACATTCTCTGAAGACTCAAGACAGGTGATGATAACATATATTTTTCCACACCTTGTGTCCTCATACAAACATGATTTTGTCCTACGGGTGTTGCTCACTCCATTAAACGCATCCGGATATTGTGCGTACGTGCGTGCATCCGCTTTAATAATGATATGATTATTACCATCCACCACTTCAGGTGCGCTTTGTTAACGCATTCTTTGCCGCGCAAAGTTGACCTGGTGTCTGCGATCGACTGCGTCCGGTCAGCATTCGCTCGTAAACTTACGAGAAAGATCGTAGAGCGCGTATGTTCAAAAACATGTGACATTGTCTTGCAAAATATGTTTATTATTGGTGCTTATATCGCAAACGTAGATAAATAAGTAGATAAATAACGTTAAATATCAAAAAACAAGTCAAAGACTGGACTCTACCCGTCACGGGTCAACAATCCGTCGCTGTTTTCACGAAGTGACGGTAGTGAAAAAAAACGATGGTTCCTCACTACCGTCACTTCGTGAAAACAAGGACGAATCATTTGTCGCCCGAGACAAGTCGGCCTGATGAAGCATCCCGGGGTGAACGTGAAACATCGCAAGCTAAAACGTATTGGCCCGAATTCAAAAAGGAGGTTTGTCTACAAACCTTTTAGACCTAGGTTTGTCGACAAACCTCCTTTGTGAATGCGGGCCTAAAAGTCCACTTTGCTTGTCCCTGATATTTCACGTTATTTAGTAGTGTTGGATTAAGCTTTCCTTCACGGTGGGAGGGATATAAGACGGCTAGGTAAATCAAAACATGAATAGGCCTTTAAATACTTCGAAGATGAAAATAATAATCGCTGGAGCTATAACAGAGGTCTACGTCTTTGAACATCTTCAAGTGCCACGTGTAACCCACAATATTTTGCGTTAAACAATAAGCATGTGTGATTCAAATCTTCTTCCATTTTCAGTCATATACGTTTTAAACTAACTAAAAATAATTTTGTTAAAGCTCCAATTAAAGCTAGCAATCAATTTCCTCGATTCCGTCATCTTGATATAAGAGCACGTTGCTCTAGTCAGACGTCACCACGTTTCCATTAATGATCAAATTTTAAATTGCGGGCGCATGACGGCAATGCGAACGCACAAAGTAGAGATTACGACAAAGCAGCAAAATATCGCACTCAATAACAAAATGCAATCTGCACCAAATCGCTTCAGAACTAGGGGAAATACACGAAAAAGCCCCAGGCTTTATTAAACTTTTCTTTTCTGTTAATCAAACAGATAAAATACTTGGACTCTGTAAATTTAGCTGAATCTATCAAAGGAAAAATCATTGTAAGAAACGGTTTGAGAGATAGAGACCCTACTTATTGAAGTGTAGAGTCTATATTTGTTGACAAATATATAAACTTATTCTTATTGTAATTCATTGAGGCTAAATGGTTTAAATCCAGATCAATGAATTTTTAGACCGATAAGAGCATTATGCCGACAATAGATTGCCATTGTTTTCAGTCATTGCCATTTTGTTTTAAGGTACAGTAGCCCCTTTTAGATTGTTATGGTTGAGTGATTGTTTACCTTATTGGTTTTTTTTTTTTATTCAATTTTTTTATTTTTTTTTATTCAATTTTATTTTATTCAAGTCCATTTAAAAAAAAGTACATTGAAAAACATTGTACATTGACAACATATTTACATGTAGGATACACAGTATACATTGAAATTTAAACACACAATTAAAAAGAGAAGTAAAGACAAGAGTAAGAAATCAAGGAAATAGATAATGAACATGAAATGGAAATTGCAAAAAAAAACAAATAAAGGTTCTGTCGAGGCAATTCCCAGCTTATTAAAATACCAAAACAAATTCTGAAAAGGAATTAGAAAAGCATAGTGACATTATGGCAAAAAAAGAGTTTAAAAGTTTAAAAAGTTTTAAAAAGTTTAAAAGTTTAAAAGGATGGATTAATTATTTTGTAGAGTATGTGAATAAAAAAAACCTTAAGTTTTGATTTAAAAGAATTAAGAAACGAAATTGTTTTAATAGTTAGTAGAGATTATGAATACTGCCCTCTCCTCAGCAGTTCGATAAGCTGTAGTTAAAATTAGTTATGGTATCCATCTATGTGCTTTTTAGCATAATTATGAAATTGGCCAAAATGTCGTCACCAAACAAGGCTAAGTTTCATAAATAATTGTTTGCAAATCTGGCATAAATTATTAACATTTTGATTCAGAAAAGATCCTTGAAATATGTATTCTAAATTCTTTCTATACTCAAAGGAACATTCATACAAAATCAATTCCCTTCAATTGTATACATTCAGGTCCATACATTAGTCTAACATGTCAAAAACAGTCACACATGGGCCCAGTTGCATAACGCTTACCATTGATGGTAACTTTGCGATCAATGGCAACTACCATGGCAACAGGTCTCAACAGCCAATCAAAATCAAGGTTTGCATGGTAGTTACCATTCATGGCAAACCTACCATCAGTGGTATGTTTTGTGCAACCGGGCCCTGGATTGACAACTGCTCGTGTAATCTACATTAGATATGAAACAACACGAAATTTGGCGTCGAGCCAACATTTGTACCTGTGTACGATGAGAAGGGACCAATCGGAATATTCTGAATCCTATACTACATATATTGCACGCTGTACATATATAGGTAATCCGAGGAGTTTGCGGGGGTAGTTGTCCCATTGTTTTGGGAATATCCAGAGTCGAGGTTCATCATGTTGCAATCTGACCCGTATGTGTGAACGAGACGGTATCCAACAAGAAATGGTTAGCTTTACCCGACTCCATCTTCCTCCTACGTTATTGACTTTCCTTTCTTAAATACAGGAAATGTGAGGTTTAATCTAGATTCTAGATCAATAATTGGGCAGAGTATGATTTTGTAATGTTTGCATCAAATCTTTATGTATTTCTTACAATATTTCACCTTACCCTACATCTGTTTGTTTTTCTCGAGTAAAATATTACAAAGATAGGTCAATAGCGTATATCCACACAATCAAGTGAGTTGCCAGGCATTTCAGTGACACTTGTTCTGCGGTCTATTTCCTACGCCAATATAATTCCCATACCATTACCCTAGTCCTAAACTTATGCTTCGATGGTGTGGCCATGTGACAATTGCCCCGTCTCTATTTCGTCAAAGATATAAGGTCTGGGTTAGGGTTGCAATATGGTTTTAGGTAATAGATTTAGAGTTAAAGTGAGGCAAAGCTTTTAGTCCATGCTTACGGTCAGATCATGATTAGCACATGATATTGACCGCGAACCAAAAAGTATTTGCCGTAACACAAACTGTGACAGAGAAACTGAGACAGAGAAGATAGATTTCGTTCATTATTACAACAAAATAAAGCTGGAATGTACTCCAGTTGCCTTTTGCGCCTTTTTCATCCCAATTAGCACAGCAAAATTCCCCTGACAATGTTTTACGGTTTCTAAATTGGTATTACGTATTCTTCTATTGATTACATTTTTGGAAATGTAATATGTTCCAGAGTAATGACACCAAATAATACAATACACGTAGAATGCTCGAGCATTTTGACACATTGACATTGTTTGAAAGAAATAAAGAAACAAGATCCTAAATGCATGTTACGAATCCTTCCCTTGCGAATCGTCTTCCCCTTTTCTAATTACCACAATTTCCTGCGTATACAGTATGTTCCCCCGTCTCTCTATTTCTTTGTCTGTCTGTCTCTGTCTCTCTATCTATCTCTCGCACTCTCGTGAAATAGAAACCGCCCAAACAGAAATCCAACATCGACGAATGTGTTTTCCCTCTTCGCACAGGAATTGAGATTAACATGAGCGAATGGGAGAACCCATTTCTGTCCTAATAGTTTCACGCTCAATTTGTTACAAGGCGTGTTGGTGGGCCCGTTCCAGAGCTTCAGACTCTTGGTGAAATAAAGCAAGTTCAGGAGGGAATCGAGAAGTGATACATTCATCAACATGAGTTAATCATACGCTTCGAATGAAAGTAGGTTGCAAATACCACGCACGTCCAATTCGTAGGATGTTTTGATCTGAGCTGCTAAAGAGCGGATGCCTATTTTTTTATTATCCGAAATTCGTGAGGAAAACGATTTTGGTTCGTGTTGCTGCCATGATTACAGCAGCGGCATCCCGCAATTCATTGTATCACGAATTTATTGATCTGATGTGGTAAAGAGGAAGGAAGGAAGCGGGATTAAAAGGAGGTTTTCGGCAAATTGGATTATAATAAGTCCTGATTCTCGAATGCTGGCCGAAATCAATTCCCTGTTGGAGTGGTTAAACTAATCATAACTTTCTTGGTGAAGTCCCCAATGAAACATTTTGTATTGATATTTCATTCGCAAAATGTCGTGAATATGTATTTAGATGTATCTGAAGTATAAGAAACAAAACAAAATATTACACGACTATTGAGTGCAAATAATTTGCTTACTATCATCAACTTGTGTATTTATCGAACATTGGGGCGTCAGAAATTTACTCTACGAAACAAATATTAAAGTATTATTTACTTTTTCAGCTTGATGAATGTCTATGGGATTAAAGGCAAAAAAACACATATAATCTTTACCGCCTATCACAGAGGCAAGAAAATTGTTTTGAAATTTCCACAAAAAAGCTTTAGTTTCATTTTAATTCCCTGTACGTCTCTCCTCCAAGTATTGGACAACACTTTCCACTCATGCTCCCATTTCTGTAATTTCCGTCTTCGAAACTACACGTAGCTTCTATTTCATTGCAATTTCCGACTTTGGCTTCACAAAGCCCGATTCCTAAATTCTCGCCTCAAAAGCATCACACCAACCCTTGCCAATTAGCTTCGCATTTTGCTACTCATGTTTTTTTTCCCCCACCCCTCCCCCTCCAGCTTCTCACCCTGCTACACCTACGCGCAGGATACAATCTTGGGCGATTCTTGGCAGTTTTCTAGAGTATCACACGAGCGAAGCATCGATCAAATGCTAATGGGGGGCTTCATTGGTATGGAGGTTAGGTATCTCACGAGCTAGTCAGGATTGTTATATGAGACGGGCAAAGTCACCGGGATTTCTCCGAGTCGCAATCGGAGCCGGAATAACGAAGCCAGGCTGTCGGAATCAATAGTGGAAACACACACTGCCCAATGAGACTGCACGGCTCTGCACACCCATCTCCTGGAGTTGCGTTAGATGGCCGAGAGGGAGGTTTATTTTTGGAAGTCCCATCAAGTTCATACTCAATTGTATCTTTCCTCCGATGGTATTTCGTGGTGGAATGTAGTTAATTTTCTATACACCTACATTCAGATTGTAAAGTATTTCAAAAGTAGTAATAATTATGGGGATCATGCGAGACCAATAAGCACGGAAATCAAGAGAATGAACGATTATGATCAGCTCTGAAGGGTATAGTTATTCCACTGGTGCTGTTTACATCCATGTATTCACAATTATAGTCATTCTGTAAATATTGTACTGCGATACGAGTGTCTTATTCGTTCTCTTCAATGCCTTTCTCTCTCTCTCTCTCTCTCACTTATACGTATCCATCCCCCGGCGATATAGAACAACAAAGATGAAGCTATTAATAATTACATTTAATTGCATTTTTGCTCCCTTTTTGTCCCTGTAGACAAGTGTAATTTCTAACACAACCACGGACGAGAAGCTATCGCAAAACACGATTTAAATTCAATGTGTGCGTGGGCGTTTTGTGTGTTGGTGGAAGAGTTCGTGTGGGTTTCTGTATGTGCGCCTGATTTACACAGTACTTAATACTTAATCTGTCCCATTTAATTGTCTCAATCTTCATGCAAGAATGATTCCAAGGATGTACTTTTATGCAGCATGACTCAAGGAAAAGTTGGACTCATGGCGTGTTTCAGAAAAAAAAAGCGATTGCAAAGTGGATTCTCTCGCCATGATCTAGAAAACACGGCGCTCGGGAATTAGTTCTGTTCTATTTAATTTTGGGATGTGAATTCGATTCATTCGGTCTCTTGACATCAATTACTACTTTAAGAATCGCGGGATTCTTAGTAAAAATGATGGAAATATTGATTGTATAGTCTGTTGAGAGTCAGATGGGTGTTTATTGGTTTCATTTATGGTCTGTAAAGTCTAGTTATGAAGCTAAATCAATGAGTTATCTAGGTCCTAAACAGTGGAATATGATTCCCCAAGTAATAACGCAATCACATTTCATATCTTCCTTCAGAAATCAATATAAAATCTTACTACTAAATAATTATTAATCAGCACAGTTGTTGATTTTTTTTTCTTTCTAATTTTAAATCTGAACCCTCTTTCATTGTTATCTTGCTTTCTTTTCCTTTCTTTTCCCCCTTTATATATTGTTTTCTTCTCTTTATTTTACTTTCTCTTGTCTTATAGATAGTTGAAGTGTTTGTACTTTGCTTATTTTACTTAATTTATTGTTGTGTGCTTAAAATTAAAAGTTAAAATTTACCGTTACTTTGTATATTTTGATTTTTATATTGCGAAATAAAATTGAATTGAATTGAATTGAATTGAATTATCAACATGAGTTAACATCATTGTGGCTCTAAGCAGAGATAAAGGTGATTTCTAGTTTAAAAAAAAAAAAAAAAAACGAAACTTAAACTGAATGTTCAAGATTACAAATGAATGTCATTTGCCAAAAAACAATTTTGGAAGACAATGTATACTGGCTGATTGATGAGCATAGAAAGATTAGGAAATCAAGGTTAGTAGCCCCGACACCAAGTCCCATATACATCTTGCTGTGTACAGTGCTTGTTACTTTACCAAGACTGGGCCAAATTTATTATAATTTTGATGACTCCTGAACTTTGCAGTACACACCAATACTCACATCCTACATGATCAACTTTTTTTCTGATCCATTCCACACCTTTTCTTCCACAACGCAATCGGATGACCAGAACTCACCTTTATCTTTAATAGCAACATTTTTTTCTTCTCGAAGTACCCAATTAAATTTTGTTGAGCACATCTACACAAGGAAGAAGGCGTACATCCTAATCAGCGTAGACTTGCGTGGGGTATAAAATATTTAAAAAAGGAATGAGAAACTCAGTTTTAGGTCAGGAATACATTATAAAATTGGATGAAATTGGAGGAATTCAGGCTAATTGTCCAGAGCCTATGTTTTGATGTTTACGCGTTAACAAAGACCGTACGTGGATCGTAATGACGTCACTCGCCTTGGGTAGCGTAAAATCTGATTTGCCTACATGAAGTAAACTGGCTTTTGCTCGACTTCATTTGTGGAACGGAAAAAGTTGAAATGAATGTGTACAAAAAGGAACAAATGCTACGACGGAAATATGTTGAGGCCAGCCTAGTACTAAGCACAAAGAGAAAAAGAGTAAGAGAAAGAGAGGGAATTATAGTTGTAATCAGAAAAAATATTTCAAGATTTCGATCTCTCCTTAGGTTTTCACCTGATTCTGTTTACTAATACTCCGACTAGATGTAGCGGCCGCCGGAGGGGGTGGCGGAAGAAAACAAACTGTCCTTGTACGATGATAAAAACAAGCACTCCAGGGATATACTTGTTTGTTAGAGTCGTGTTTTTGTTTCTTTCCTCATCATTTCTTATGAATCCTTTAAAACCATCGATAAGAGCTCATTTAAAAAGCCCCAAGGTCTATCACATGGCATCTTTTAAACGGTTCCAGCGGTAAAACAATTCAGGCGTGTTTGGTGCAAAATGTAGGGCTAAGTCGACCAAAACGCGTGGAGATATTCCTGCGGGACATCCTAGTGAAATTTAGTGGCATGCCAACATTTAGGTGTTACGCCGGAATCCATTAAGATGAGAATTTGCAAAATGGGTACTCTACCGATGAGACGCTGGAGACCGCAGGAAAACATCTTGTTGGGGAGGCTCTCCATGTTGGACTTGCCTCTTCAAGACACTCAGAGAGTGTGTGAGCTGTGCTTTCAAGAAATGGATACAAGGCATCAGAAATGACCCCCCCCCCCCCTTCTTCACCTACCCTCACAAATACCCTCCTTTCGAACCCGACAAATCCCACGGGACGAGCGGGGATAGAGCGAAAAGCAAAAAGCGATGCCAATTCGCCTAGTCGGGAATTGTTGTTCCCTGTTTACGGTAGAGATTTGCAAAGAAAAAAAAACACAGTTCTTCATTAGAATTCATGAACATGCTCGTAATGTTTTCTCCTTCACAGTCAGTGAACCAGTCCCATTTAATGAATACAAAGTAAGAGAAAAGTAGGCGTATATCCTTCAGAACAACATGTTGAGGCTCTGCAAGTCGATTGTACTGGTCGTCTGGTTGATACGAATACAAGTACTTGTATAATATTCAGATTACAAACACAAATGTACAAAGAATGAATGGATTGCGTTATGCATAACATATTGGTATGAAGCGTATGGAAATGTTAAAATCATTCATTTTTCTGTTAATACGAATTAAAATATAAGCATTTGCACTTTATAAGGTTAAGATAAAATAGATATTGAATGAAATAAGGAGGTGCAATATACTTGGTTTTGATATTATATGAGTTGCTTCGACATGCTTTATCAAAGCAGAACAAAATGGAATATAGGCTAGATGGCAAACGGATGACATCATAGACCTATCTACGCAGAGATTAGCGGAAAGGGGTATTCGCGGATTTTGTTTTGTTTGTTAAGTTATTAAAGCAACTTAAATTCAAGAATTAAAAATTGAAAGAGTTATGAACAATAACTGAGAACTAATGCATTGAGAAAGAACCCAATCGAATAAGAAGAGTGAAAACGTTCTAGAAAAAAAATGAGAACATGGTGCAATATATAATTAGGCGTTTCTTTTCGGTGGGAAAATGCGATAATTGCAAATCATTTAAGAGCACAGGCCCGCATCTAATCACTTCAAATCAAAAGAGCATCCATTGGTTTTGAATGAAAGGCTAAATTACGACTAGACCATCCATAGAATTAATTTTACCCATTTATCAATCGTTTAGAATTAAATTGCCTTTCCTCTATTAATCAGAAGAGTTGAGTAATATGGGATATTTTATACGCACGTTAAAAGTAAAATTAATATAATTTGTCAAGGCTTTCAGGTGAAGCATGAGCCTCTTTATCATGTTAGCAGCATGACCGATTGCAGACATGACTCAACTTCATTTGAACAATAATAATTTAGCCAGCTCGAAAACGGGCACAGATTTTACTTTGATTGAGGAAAAGTTCTCCAATAATATGCAAGTCTGTGATCGTGTGTTTTCGCCCAATTACTTAGGGGCACTGTACAGGTAGGCGTGCGTAGGTAGAGGCAGAGATTAGTTTTCATATTAGAAAATTCATCTGCCATTCCATTAGGTCGTGATAGTGATATCTATGGATGAATGATGACCTTCCCCAATCCTCCCCCCCCCCCCTCCCTCCCCCAGTTCATTCATATTTTCTTTAAATTCAGGGGAGCAATCGTGGTAATGGGGAAGAGAGAAACGACACAAGAGAAAGGTAACAAAGACAAACATCAGGAAAGGCAGCATGACTAAGGCTGTAAATTATTCCGGAAGACGAATATCAGATTTCGTGTCAATAATACTTTAAGGATATATATGTATATTTAGAAATAAAGTATGACCAAATAGTAAGACGAGCATAACATATATATTTACCACACCGTAGTGCCATTAACGTACAAATTTCGCCTAACTCCTATGTGAAAAGGAATAACTAATAGCGGAAATTTCGGCTGGGACGGCCCTTTATCGCATTTAACTACCCCCCCCCCCTCCCGTTTTAGGCCAGTGATTATGGTGGTGCAACAATTTACTTACTTACGAAGAGTAACATAGTTATTCCATCCTGCCGGTCTTTTGCGAAAGTTTACATATGCTGTATTAACCGTATTAAACCAAGTTTTTGTACCCTTTTTTTTCCCCCAGGCATTGCTTCCTTCGTTTCTCGACACGGTATAGCTGGTTTGCCACAACTGCAATTATGCACAATACAATAGGCCTCAATTGACGGAAGGATCGCTTTGTGCAACACGAAGGCTTTTCAAAATTACTCGCTTACATTCTTAATTGGATCTTTGACAACCCTTTTAACACCAATATAGATTAATCTTTTACATACAACAGTTACAGTGTTAGACACTCTTGAAGACTTTGGAATTTCACGAGTGTAATAGTAATAGTAATGTGGCACATAAATAGTTAAAAAGCAATGAGGGAAAAACTAAAATACTTTTCCTTTCAGTTTTCGTTAAATAAAGAAGGAGAAGTGAATAAATCCGGGACTTTAGTTTACAAGGTACGGGTTCGCGTCCCTGTCATACATTTGTGAAGCCCCTCGTGTCTTATGATCATGATGGCAAAGATTCCGGAGCCGCAATATAGTTTTAGGTGATGCGCCTAGATGTATGGCCCTATATAAGAAAACAGTATTGTGAGTTGGTCTAGCGGCACGTTCACTTAGTCAGCTCTCTGTCTACGCCTACAAGCTGGCTCAGGCGACCCTGGTTCGAAACCGAGTCACGTCTGTCGGATGGTGACGTTGAAGGTCGGTCCCCAGACTCGTATTCCAGGCGTTAGCGATCTAAAGCTGATATGAACCCATTCGTAGATTTATGTCGACAATCTTGAGGAAATGATGATAAATAATCATATCTGATTGATACACGTCACCTCTGTAGAAACACAATTACACACACACACACTATTAATTAGTAATGTTTGGTCCTCGCGCCTCTGTGAATCCATTCCTTCCCAGATATTTCTTGATAGCTTTGTTTTGCTACCTCCACAAAATTCTTTCAAACCACCTGACCCACCCATCTTCCAACCAACCTACTCCACCTTACCCATATCAAACCCCCTTTGATTGACAGCGTGATGATTGATTATCCTTGACGGGACAGCGCTCTACCAATCAATATTCCATTAATAGACTGATGACCAATTTTAGCGGATTGGTAGTCGCTTCGAGGTGGGCCCCATTCTTCCATTCAGTCACCAGATCAAAAGCCAAAATGTCAAGCGTAGGGGATTCCTCTCTTCCTCGGGGGTTCGTTCACATATGGCACTGGAAACAGATGCTGCTTTGTTTTTACAACGTGTACATGATTGACAAGTCGAGATGAGAACGTATCTGCGTGCAACAAAGATCTATATGCATACTCATTATGTGTAAGGTGTATTACAGTTACGTCATCGTTATCCAAATAATAAGTATAAATCGATGTTTTGGCTACATATGTGAACGGTCGTCATTAGGGCGACGGAGGTATAAACGAAGTTCAGTGAGGGTGAATGTCAACTGCATCGCGTGATTCGAAAAGTCATTTATGTCAAAGGGGAAAATTACATTAATTACGGTGATTTATCAGGCGGGGATTTAGGGCGGTAATTGCTCTTTAATGACATCCTTGATCAGAATCGTTAAGTGGAAATGAAATGAGAATCAATACGAAATAATAATGATCTTGATATTTGAGATGCTACTCCACTTTATATCAGGCTACGGGGCGTCCCCCTTTCCACCTCCGTTATTCTCTTCTCTTTTTTTCTCGGGAGGGGGGGGGGGGCAACTTGGTGTGATGTAACTCACATCCTATCCGAACGTTCCACTGAAAATATCATCATTGTTACCATGGTTACTAAGATGCTCAAAACAAATTACATCCACATGAGAAAGCTTTAATATTCCCTTTTAAAATTAAAATGTGAATACTGACTTAAATGCTTTTGTTTGTCACGGACCTTCCTGTCATACCCCGACCGCGAACTTGGTCGATTTCATTCCACCAATCCAATCTTCGTTAGTGGAATTGTGTTGCTTAATATTACAACACAAGATATTTTCCCCTTTGTCAATAAAAATGATTAACGCTCTATATAATAAAAAAAAAAAACATCTCTATCTACAACAACTTTTGAAATGTAAAGAGACTGCCAATACTTAATTTGGACCGCTGCCTCTACCAAACAAAATGCCACGGTTATGTATGTTAAGTATGTTCCGGAGTTCTGTCATAATTAGTTTTCATTTTCCTCTTCAGGGCCACTCCATCATGCAATCTTTCTCCGCCTTCACGGTATGACGGCATAATCATGACGTGCTCCATTCTCAAGGAGAGCACTCATCACTGCATTGTTCTTCTTTGCATCCAAAAAAAGTCGAACACACGGTATACATTTTCGACCCGCCTTGATTTGATCTCATTTACTTGATCTATTCACCCATCCCTCCCCCAGAACCCATCGCATCGCTCTCTTTCCCTCCGTACCTTTATCTATCCGTCTTTTCCTCTTCTTTTCCTGCGAAGAATCTTTACCATTTCTTGGTTTTCCGTGGATGCTGTTTCCAACCTAACCCTCCCCCACCACTCATCTCATCGCTCTCTTTCCCTCCGTACCTTTATCTTTCCGTCTTTTCCTCTTCTTTGCCTGCGACAACCTTCAGCCATTTCTTGGTTTTGACGTGGATATTGTTTCCAACCCATCCTCCCCCACAACCCATCTCACCGCTCTCTTTCCCTCTGTTTCTCTATCTATCCGTCTTTTTCTCTTCTTTTCCTGCGACAATCTTCAACCATTTCTTGGTTTTTACGTGGATGCTGTTTTCAACCAGGGGGGCGTTTCACAAAACTTTTCATCATTGACAAATGACAGTTTTTGTTATAAGCTACTGAAATCCTTGCTTCTGATTGGTTATCAGCAGATTTGTCACTGATTTTTGTCATTTGTCATTGAAAAAAGGCTTTTTGAAACGGCCCCCAGGTGGGAGCATTGTCATGACTGTGGTATATATTCGGCCGTGGTGTAGGTGCTTCTTGACTCTCATACAATGGGTCACGGGTTCGATCACTTACATCACTTACATCATTCAAAAAGGTATTTTCCTACTTTTGCTCTTCTCTACCCAGGGGCATGAGATCTATCATATCAGTTTTAGTTCTGTATTAAAATATATGAACCTGCTGTCTCCAAATATACGATCGTTGTTGTTCTTATCGCTGTTCATTGTCAGTTTCCACCCTGACACACTCTCTCTCTCTCACACACACACACACAAACACTCCTGCTCTCTCTCTCTCAATATATATTATATATCTCCCTCGTTTTCTCTCCATATCTGCAAACTTCTAAATTTGCCTTTTAGTTTCTTTGTTCTTCTTTCGCACTCTCATTTATCTGTGGCTCTCTCTCTCTTTTTCCGTCCATCCCTGTCTTTCGGTAAAATTCTCCCCTGCACATTTCTACTCTCCTTCTCCAATCCCTCTCAACTTTAACTGTTGCTTTGGTCTTGTCTGCACGTTCTAACGTCATGATAGATACAGTATCCCTATCTTAACTTCGGACTGCAACGTATACCGCAGGTAATCTTATTTTTCAGTGAATCCCATGATAATATGTCACCGATTTAGCATTCAGTTGCAAAATTCGGAAATCGTGAGCTCAGACAAAACATGGATGCCGGAAATGATTACAAATATAGCGAACAATAACAAAATCGACAGCCATCGCCAAATCTCTACGAGTCGGACTACGGTGGGATTACAATTATAATCAGCATTATCTCTAGCACTGGGGAAAAGATGGGTATGACAAATTGGCATTATCCTATATACAGTACGATGTTTTTAATGAAAACGCAGATATGGGACATGGCCGAGCTTTGCAATATCAATAACCATCAGCAATCCACTCTTGATTAGCGTAATCACCCGCTTTTGCACCTACAAAAGATTCATAATTTACACTTTCATCCCACTGTCCACACAAACGCCCTGCATTATTAATGCCTGCTCTTAAATTCTCCATTTTTCACGAACATCAGTTTTTTCCCTTCTTTCTCTCTAGTTTCATGTATTTCGGCCTATCCAATTGACTGGTAGCGATTGGATAAATGAAGCACTAGCTTCGTTTTGTGTGGGAGACATCACTCCAATTCTCGCCTAATTGCCCTGCCAGCGCCCATGATCGAGTTATATAGAGAAGGGCTCCCTTTTTCCATTTTAACGATTTGGGTTTGAATGAGAGCTCGTAGTCTCTGCTAAAATGACCGCCAGGCCGCGAAATAGTAGGGCAACTTAAGAAATAGTAGTAGTAGTATTAGTAGTAGTAGCTCTATACAGAGCGAATGCAGAGCGAATTTATTTTCCATTTCTTTTCACATAATATAAACAATAACAAACAATAATAAACGTAATGGTAAAACAGAAATGAGCATTGAAATATCTTTGACATTGTTTTTTAGTCATTGTAATGCAAAATGATTTAATTACAAGAAATGAAAAAACGAACCTACTTGAAAGCAAAGCTTGTTAGATGTAGGTTCGCACAATAATAATTATACTTTATACATTTATAACTTAATTTTGAAAAAAATTACGGAATAAAAAAATCATGACAGACAATAGAAAAACAAACAATTAAACGAGACAAAAACAAAACAGAAACATTAGCAGAATGACAAGATGATGATGATAAATGAAGAATAAAGTCGGCGTTTGTATAGAAACAATGTACCAAAGGCATTTTGCAATAAGATTTAGACCTGATATGTCGTTTTTATTTGTATCACTTAACATTTGCCCTGGCATTTAGTTTACAACGAAGAACAATTTTAAATTATTTAATATTTCTCTCCCTTTCAATTAAAACTAATGGCTTTGATCCAATCATCTTAATTTCTATACGAGTTTCTTGCCCAATAAAACCTCTTTGAGATGTGTCAGTGTTTTCTTTCTTATTATACAGTTTTCTGTCGAAAATGATTTTTCCCACCCCGTCCCAAATTTCACTGCATGGATCAGTAGGTTTGGATACAATTAAATAGATAACGTTAAACATCTGTTGTGAGAAAAACAAGCACTAGTTTACTCCATTGTATCTTGGTTTCAACTCAGTATACCAGTGTAGGCCTATATAATTATCCAGAGCCACGAGAGTGTGGAAATATAAGGCATACAAAATGTATGTTTGAATACTCGTAATCCTGGGCCCTGTTTCATAAAACTTGTTATCCATAACAAGTTACAAGCTACTGTTATAAGCTACTGAAATCATGGCATCTGATTGGCTGAGAGCAAATTTATCATAGAAATGTAGCAGTTGTTATTGATAACAAGTTTTGTGAAACGGGGCCCAGGCATTAGCTATCTAAAGCTGATATGAACCCATTCGTAAATTTATGTCGACAATCTGGTAGAAATGATGATAAAATTGATCCAATAATGAAATTCGTGAATGAAAATGATTTTAATATAATGTTTTCTTTGTCTTTATTTTCATTCACCCCCCCCCCCCCTTCCCACCAATTCCCATTCTCCCCTCTCTCTCTCTCTCTCTCTCTCTCTCTTTCTCTCTCTCTCTCTCTTTCTTCCTTCCTTCCTTCCTTCTAATGTCTCTTTTGACTTATTTTTTCCTTTGCATATGCAAATCCTGGATCTCCCGATGTCTATCACCTATCTCTCTCTCTCTCTCTCTCTCTCTCTCTAATTCTCCTTCTACCTATCACTATATTTATACCTATCTATCTCCCTTTCTCTATTTCTTTCCCTCTATCTATCTTTCTATATAAATTATACTCTCTCTTTATATACCTCCACTCGATAGCTCTCCACCCAACGCCTCCTCTTCTCTATCTCTTTTCCCCTAGTTCTCTCTACCTATCTTTCTCTCAAATAGATCACGCTTAGTGTGGGTTCTCATCATCGCAAACTTCTTGCGGTTAAACTGTGGCATGCGCACACTGTGCACTCCATCTCTATGCCCTTAGTGTACCATGATATGTAACACTATGAACATGACGGACAAAGAAAGAGGACAAAATATACAGTTCCTCATTCTACCCTCAACAATTTCTGTGGTAGACAAAGGAACATCCCTTCACTGCTATTATGTAAAAATGTGTAGAACAGGTGAATATGCATGTGACACCTGTCACATAGCAGTGAAGGGATGTTCCTTTGTCTACCACATCAATTATTGAGTGTAGAATGAGGAACTGTATATTTTGTCCTCTTTCTTTGTCCGTCATTTTCATAGTGTAACAAAGTTATAAAGGAGTGTGATCACAGTATTTTTTCATATTCAATGCTATAAAACCGTTCTTCTGCCGCCGAACTGCCTCTATAATACTAAGTGCTTTCCCATTAAGTGTTGTTGTGGAATAGTGTTTTCCAAATACTCGTTATCTCGTGCTGGTGTGAACTTACCCAAAGCCATGCACCGCATATCGCCCAAGGCAACAATATTCTCTCACCGCGTAACTCACAATCTTTACACGCCGCTCAAATTGACAACTCATTTCGAATTCCATCCTCATCTAACCCTTCTAAACGAAATAAAAATATATAATGCACCAATAATGCCCCATTTTACCGGCTGTCAGTCAGAATTCTATATCTCTCTCCTTGAATTTACACCTTCGGCTGTATAAGCAAGACATTCTGCAGTTTGGGCGGGAATTTCTTTAAAAGCTTTGATTGAATAATTCTGAAGAAACAGCTGCAAATATTGGTGAAATTGTTTGACAGGTCGGTCTATAACCGAAATCATCGGAAGCGCCAAGATATGAATGATGCATACTTTTCTAAAAAATTACTTATTAATGGAAGAATCTTGGATCAACGAACAGACACCTTCACAAAGCATGCCAGTAGGCGACGTGTCTCGAATATTTAACGGCTCGATTTGAATTTTGGTGAGGCATGGTGGGAGACAAGCGCCATTATGAATTCATATTAGCGTTACAACCATAGATTATCACAACAGTATTAATGTTCTTGACATTCAACAACTCCTGCTTTGCCAACGCCTTTTGTAGTTATAAGTCGGTTGATAAACTTGGAACCGTTTTGCATTCGAAATGTTGTTGACGGTCTTTACTGAGCGCCAGAATAGCATTAACAAATAAACATTTATACGATTAACGCCCTTTTGACATTCAACAACTCCTGCTTAGCCAACGCCTTTTGTAATTATAAGTCGGTTGATAAACTTGGAACCGTTTTGCATTCGAAATGTTGTTGACGGTCTTTACTGAGCGCCAGAATAGCATTAACAAATAAACATTTATACGATTAACGCCCTTTTGACATCCAACAACTCCTGCTTAGCCAACGCCTTTTGTAATTATAAGTCGGTTGATAAACTTGGAACCGTTTTGCATTCGAAATGTTGTTGACGGTCTTTACTGAGCGCCAGAATAGCATTAACAAATAAACATTTATACGATTAACGCCCTTTTGACATCCAACAACTCCTGCTTAGCCAACGCCTTTTGTAATTATAAGTCGGTTGATAAACTTGGAACCGTTTTGCATTCGAAATGTTGTTGACGGTCTTTACTGAGCGCCAGAATAGCATTAATACCTAAACATATACATACAATTAACGCCATTTTGACTCTTATCCTAATGTTATTGAGTCGGTGACGTAATTGCGAAGAGCTTGAATGGGGAAACAGGAAAAACGGGATTTTCAGCCCATCTATTTTGGACACCGCAGCTCTGGTTTACGTTTCAAAGAAGAACTAGTAGGGTTTTCAGCTTTTCGTTTACATCGCCTTCACGAACGTTCTTTTGATGTTAATATAAGTGCCGATGAAATCGAATGCTACAACATGTACATGTACAATGGAAAGGGGCTTACATGTAGTATATATTCAGAGGCAGTATTCGTGGTTTTCAAGTACGATTCATATCTACTCACTCAAATGTACACATATATTCCAAATTGTGTTTTCTACGATGACACACAGCGGTATTAGTGAATTTCAATAGAAAATTATTCACCAAGAATCAGACGTTACTGAACTCAACAGAGAGCTGGATTTTAGCACTCAGCTTTTCTTCTTTCGCTTCCACCATGGCTGTGTTTACTGAGGGCTGGTGTAAAACAGAGTTTACCATTTTTATTACTTTCGCTAACCGAAATAAACGTTCGATAAAATTCAGCGAGGGATTTCCGCCATCCGTTCTGATCATACCTCATGAACATGCAAGCACTTATCATGTTTTATTAACGTTTTTTGTCAATATTGAGTACGAAGCATTTTCGCCTCAAGGCTGGATCATAGAGAAAGAGTGGAAAGCTCTTGTGATTTGCATTCTTTAAATCCTCAAATGACTGAGATTATCCCACCTATTTCAAGAAAAGTATCGACTCTCTCTCTCTCTCTCTCTCTATCTCTTTCAACTTTCATTCTCTCTCTCTCTCTCTCCCTCTCTCTCTCTCTCTCTCTATATATATATTTCTCGCTATTTCTCTCTCTCTATATATATATATATTTCTCTCTATTTTTCTCTCTATATATATATATATTTCTCACTCTCTCTCTCTCTCTCGCTATATATATACATATATATTTCTCGCTATTTCTCTCTCTCTATATATACATATATATTTCTCGCTATTTCTCTCTTTATATATATATACATATACCTCTCTATTTTTCTCTCTCTATATAAATATATCTCTCTTTCTCTCTCTATATACATATTTCTCTTTCTCTCTCTATCTATTTTTCTCTATTTCTCTCTCACCCACGTCCTATATCCCTTTTTTCATCTTTAAATCCCTCCCTCCTCCCCCCCCCCCTCTCTCTCTCTCTCTCTCTCTCTGTATCTCTCTTTCGCCATTATTTCAAATTATCTCTCTCTCCCTCTCTCTTTCGCCATTAGTTCAAACTTTCTTTCTATGTATCTCTCTTTCACCATTATTTCAACCTCTCTCCAACTCTAACCCTCCTAATCTTGACTAACCCACACAATCATATTCCGTTCGCCTTTTCCAATTTGTCGCTCTCCCTCTTGCTCCCTCTCATTTTCTCCTTCCCTCCCTTCTTAACTGTTAAAATGCAATTGTAATCCTGAAGTTTATGGACGACACACATCCACCACAACATTACACATTTACAGAAACAGATTATCATACATATGCAATCTTCTTTTCGTTTCTTTTTTTCATCCAGTTGTCGTGTTTTCCTACCCTCGCACCCATCATATTTCCGCCAATTTCCGTTGATCGAACCACTCAATTCCCATTTCTCTCTTTTTCTTTTTTCTCTTTCTCTCTCTCTCTCTCTCTCTCTCCGTCCCTCATTATCTTACTCTCCCTCTCCTCCTCTCACCCTATTAAACTGGGGTGATCATAGTTTGCAAGCTGGGTACGCACTATAAAATGAAGATTGATCAGGCAAATGCATATCAACAAATAAAACCAACACATGCAGGGCTCCCTTTTTCTCACTTACCATGCACCCATCCCATCTATTTCTCTCTCTCTCTCTCTCTCTCTCTCTCTCTCTCTCTCTCTCTCGCTGTCTCGCTGGTGTTTGCAACCAGTCTCCCACTGGTGGAACATACGTAAGAAAGCGAGTTTAGATAGGTAGGACACACACTAACACAGTCCAATCAATGTTATGAAGAGAGCCAATAAGCGGTGCTTTATTTGCGGAATTGGATGGGCGGAAAAGGAAAAGCATCCATCTGGTTTTAAGCGGCGCCGCGATGTGAATGAAAGAGACCGGAATCTGACAGTGGGAGGGGGGGGGGGGGAGGGGGGGGGGGAGACAGTCTGGTGGAGGGAAGAGGATGAATTATGGGAGGGGGCAGGGTAAGATAGAAAATGGAAGGGTATGGGGGCGTTTAGAATTTTAATCCATGCTTAATACGGATGGGGGACACACAAAGCCGGCTGAAAGTATGGATCATTATTCCGAATCCGTAATAAAAGAACAATGGAGGGGGATTTACATTCATTTCGCAAAAAGGGCGGTCACATGGAATACACCACACGTGCTTTGATATGAATAACACCGTGTAAAGTTCTTCTTCATTTTGAGTGGTTTATTTCTAACACTTATTAGATTCCTAACTTTACCCCTGGACCAAACACTAATACTAGCACTAGCCTTAACCTAAAAAAAGAAGAAGAATGGAAACCCATTTAGATGGATCACGTGTGAATTACCTTCAAATTACTATCGACTCATAAACTCGTGATTCATAAAGCGCGTGGAGGTAAGAGCACAGCAGATAAAGTAGACCAAGGTTTCACATTAATATATATGAAGAAAAAGAATGTTGCAAGTTGCAAATAATTCCAAAACAGAAAGGGTTGATTTCCTCGTCAACAAGTCTAAGGACTGAGAGATCATGAACTATTTTGTAAAAAAATTGTAATCAAACCTACCATTGATATTCGCTGTGCGTGTGGGCGCCCACGGTGAAGGATATTCAGACATACATGCTATACGCAATTGACACAATTTTCATCCGAAATTCACACAAAGATATAGTCTTTCCAATTTATGCATGTGATTCTTTGAACGGCATAATCGCGAATGCAAATAGTTGGTGTGGATGTGAAAGCGAGACAGTGCAATGATTTATTATGAGATTTCTTTCCAGAGTAATGCCAGAGCGATGCAGGGGGTGTAACAGAAAAGGGGGGAAATTGTCTGCATTTGGCGATAGAAGCAATCAAAAACGCAGCAATTATGGTTATTAAAAAAATTGCCTGTTTCATCCTTGAAACTGCATATTTTAAAAGCATGCGGGAATTAGTTGGAAATTGAAAAAATGAAAGTGTCTAGAATACTACACAATATATTTTGAATATAATACACGTTAGTGAATCAGGTTGTCTGTCTGTCTTTAACTATGGTACATTGTAAATGCTACTAGTGTTCTTTAACACACGGAGGGGAACTTTGTACGCGTTAAAATACATAAAAAAGAACTCCACCTTTTCTCGCATTTGTTGATTGCATTGCATTATGTTGTATCCTTCCCATGATACCAATGCACGCAAAAAAGCCACACATCGTCATAAGCTGCAACTATCGCGTATTAAAGCATAAAGGCGACTGTATTTCACATTTTCTTTCTACACGCGTTATCAAAAGATATATATTTTCTGATACACACTGTACCTGTTTCATAAGAGTACAGTGCATGTATCAAATGAGTTGAGTGAAAGTATGATTGCAGGGCCCTTAGGGAGAGGAATATTAATATTAATATCATGGGTAAATAAGACACAATTGTATTCGTGTTATTATAATTATTATCATCAATGCCATTAGGGAGGCGCGATAGCTAAGTCGGAGAGGACCTAAAGCCGTCGGCCGTCTAGTTGCTTACTTACAAGCATTTATGTTTTCTTAGCAGTCAGGTAAAATAACCACCGCCACAATATACAATTATTATTATCATTATCATAACCATCATTATCATAATTACTATTATTATCATTATTATCACTATTCGATCAATGCAGGTCGAGCCGATAAACCACAGTTATGCATTCCGCGTCTTTTTGACACACGCTGTACCCGTTTCTCAAAATTTATCAAACGAGGCGGACAATAGGACAGACATGCAGTGATGCTGGATTTGTACTCAACCATGGTAATGCCTATAAAATAAAGAATGGAATTCGCATCATTCTCTGACAAATCATGCGGAAAAATCAAGTAAAGCAACAACAAAAAATGCTTGTTCACGGTCATAACATTTATGATACATGGGTCATTCTTCTGCGCAATGCCTTCATTTCGCATCATTTTCTGACACACCCTATACCTGGTTCACAAGTGCCAAGCACAGGTTTCAAACGGGGTACAGCAAACACCTTGCTTGCCGGAGAGAGAGAAAAAATGTGTCGATGATGGAACTCGATCAATACATCGTCATGCATCCTCTATGAACAAGAAGAGAAGGCGACAGCGACCGCAAAAACCATGGCAGCATCGCTGTTTTATGGCCACCGACAACGGAGCAAAAATCGAGTGCACACGGCGATGTCGAGGCAGGTTTTAAGGAGCATCGGTTTTCTAAATCAAACCTTTGACTTTGCTTGCAGGCAATGGTATGAGTTTGTTTGTTAATCGCAAGAATGCCAGAAGTGGCGTGTTTTTAGCTGGGAAATGTGAAATAAAAGGATGTTGCACGTTTGGCGTCTCCCCTTTCAATGTGTCATGCCGTTCTCCCGCAGCAAATGATGAAGGTCGTGTTTTTATTATCTTCATTAATACTCTGCCAGCATGGTATATTTCGGGAAATGAATCCCTTTTTAATGTAAAATATTCTGACGAGACGAATATCTTTTCCCTAGTCCCGTCTCATGTGAGCTCTTTTCGATCCATAAACATCAATATGGTATCTATGGTATTTATGGTTAAATGGTAATTTAGTAATACCGACGGCAGGGAACTTCGATTTAAAGCAGTGATTGTTTGGGGTGTTAGTAATCAATGCTCTGAGATACAACGGAAAAAATGGGAAAACAGTTATCAGTAAAAGTTGAATCAATACCACCGAAGTCGAAAAAATTCATAGAAAAATATTGACAAGAAATTTGATCAAAATCTTCATGCCTTGAAAAACATTGATCTGAATATTCGCAATCAGGCTTTTCATCAAACGTCGAAGGTTTGATTACAGCTTCGTTTTCATCCCTGATAGCACAAATCCGTCAACAATACAAGTTATCGCAAGGGATGGACACCATTAACAATTCTATCTGACTGGCAGGTCGTAAATTGAATTGAGTTTTTTTCGGAATGCATTTGATTACTATGATAGTATAAAATGAGGAACATCGGAGGAACAGAGCCAGTTATAGATGGTACACTTTGGACCGGGCCGGTGGAATCCTGAGCCATTATCGGTTTGAAATTCAGTACGGATAAATTGTCGATTCCCAGCACGGCCGGTCAGGCTTTCTTTTCGCGGGAAAGAGATTCCTTAAAAGCGTCACTCGTGTCAAAATACCGTATCGATCAAAATGCTTTCTGCCAAAAGGTCGTGATGTCACAATAGATAAGTGACTGCCATGATTAGAATACGAATATCCATTGCTTAAATGCAGGGCATTACTTGTCATTGAAGGGCGAGAGAGTAGAGAGAAATATGGGGAAGACAGTGTGTACTCCTGCACGATTCCCCTTTGGCGCTCATGATCGGTTGGAAAGCTAATGGGAAACGATGATGAGAGGGAAGGGAAGGATTAAAGAGGAGAAATGGAGGATAACAGAGTGGAAACTAAACATAATAATTGTCCATATTACGACAAGGGCCATTGCTTTTATGTTGGTCTGTGCAGGCAGCGTCCTGTAAGGTAACAGCGAATGTAGGGTCGTATAAACATAAATGATGAAAGTTAAATTTGAAATGTAGAATTGTTCTGAGTCGTTACGAGGGTTGAGGAGGGGTAGTACGTGCTTAGATTGTTGGTTAATAGCCGCAGCAGTGACGTAAATTACCATGTTGTAATGGATGATCTTACGATACTCGCAGGTGTCATTATATGCGCGAAAGTGCGGATCCCTAAATTAAGGTGAGTTAAAACACTCAGCGAGAACAGTCGAGGCGAGAATTTATCATGTTTTCCAACGCAGGCAGTTTTCTCCCCTTTTTCCGATTGCTGGAGGATCGACGGGGAAATTGATTTCGACTTAGAAAGCATAACGTGTTCGGCCACTGAAGAGTCAGGTGGATGCAGGAAGGGAGGGCGAGGTGACGAGAGGAAGAGGGGGATGTGAGAGATGGAGAGATAAGGGTTAACTGAATGAACGAGATGACGATAGCGAAGAAGAGAGATATAGCAAAGGAGGTGAAACGGGAGCGATAAAGGATGCATTAATTGTGAGGTAAAAAGAGAATGACAAGACAATTTGAAGTTAAAGATTGCCTTACCTCTCTGCAATTGCCCCGCAGGCACGAGGTATCGTGACTTCAATATTGATGCTTCCAGAGTCGTATCATGACCACGGGGGAAAGCAGGGTAATGAATGAATAATATCGACGGTAGCCCCGAAACAGGTAGCAGCCGTGGGAGTGTCTGACGGAACTTTGCGGAAGGCTATATCGACTCCAACAGATCATTCGTTTGAATGAGGCTCCGGATATGAAAGTATTTTATGTAGATCTCGATCTACATACGATCCACTGTCTCTACAATAACGAAGTCCTTGAATCCGTTTCTCTTACAATGGTCTGTAAATTCCTCTGTTTTCGTTCAAACTCATCAATATCAATCGTATTCAGTTTAAACCTCATGTTTTCCATGTCGTTTCCAATCAAAAAATCACACAAATATGTCTGGATCAATTGACATAAAATACGATGGTTTTCAGCAAAACCGATAACCTGCAGAATAAAGATTTTCACAAGGTCTCATAAATATGTTCTCTGAATCTGCAGAAGTCCTCTACAGTACAATCAACATTGAAAATGCAAAAGTTGCTGAACTTCAAAGTGCGAAAGTTTACAACTCACTGACATTAAACAAAAATTAATATGAGTTCATCTTAAGACTGCCAAATCACGTTGAGTGGGGTGAGACAGAAATAACCTTCAACAAACATCAACAACTAAAAGTTTTGTTGCTGGGTTTTTCTTAGAATCCTGAGGATCGCATATATCACAGACGAGACGCACCCCTGTCTAATCTAACTGAAGAGACTCAATGCTTAATCAGTAGATTCTCTGCTAAACACGACTGATTTATAATTCAAACATTCTGCGTCTTGCGACCCGAACCGTTTGTTCAGTAACCAGACCGCAATATGTAAGGAGTCAGCATCGTCGTCTATATGCTGCGACACAATCTGCGCAAAAACTCTAACCTCCTCGTCAACTCATGACGTTACATTATACCAACTCCTTGCAAATACATGCAGCGGCTTATCTAAGTACATATACACTTGCAGAGACGGGGATACGATACGTTTAACAAGCACCTGTTTAATAATGGTAAATAGCGATGATTATAGTACATGATACACAGTGAGGACAAATATTAAAGTATCTATTCCTCACAGTTTGGAAACAATGGTCGTCGACACCAGCATGTTCACAAGCACATCACTTATACAGTGAAGCATCATCCGAAGGCATGACGAATGGGTCCTGAATCATGAACGATCAAAACGACATCTGAGACCCCAAATCAAACCAAGATGAGATAGATACACATCCGAACCGATGCTGCTGTCCTCGCTGCGCTTGCGAACATGTATCACGGCTAACCCGAAGAAAATAATGTGACGCTTGTATAAGTAACAACATCAGAGGCAATTTAAAAACGGCAAAACACATGGGTGGAGTTCGTAACGATTTCGGTTCGAAATACAACGCCACTGTACGGTTGTCTTCCTCAAAGTTATTTGAAATCAAGACTATTTAACGATGATGACACGAGAAGTCTAAGGTCAATGAAGCAACTTAAATTCACTCGGTTGTGCATATCAAATGAAGAGGAGTCTTCAAGGCGATGCACAAGAAGATAATTCGTTGTTAGATCACGTCTCCTACAGTGATCAGGTCATTATGACCAAGATGGTCTCACTCGAATCCAATAATTAATCTAGTTTCTCTCTTTTAAAAGTACAATGACAAACAGAATACTTCCCTCGAGCCGCACAGTCGCTTCAACAATCCTCTCCTCACTTCCTATACCCGGTTTCAGCGGGGATGATAAGATGCGTTATTATTGAGAGCGTTAAAATCAACTGGTAATAAATAAAAGAAGAGCCGAGTCGAGTTTGTGAATTTTACCGCTACACCGGCACGTCCGTTCGCGCGCGGCTGCGACACCAAAACAGAGCGCATTGGATTGGTTCGTCGTGTAAAACAGCACGTTGGAAGAGTGTGGAATGAAGCAAAGCACTGTCATTTCATGTTAATGACTGTTACGACAAAATAGCATCATGAAAATCATCGTACGATGGTGATACTGGGGCGTACATATTTAAAAAGAACATAAAGCTTATACAAGTTTGTTTGTGGGCGGCTGAGGAACAAAAAATGTGTTTACCCACTATCACACACTATATCGTTTCGTAACCGAAAAAAACACAAAACGACTTTAATATGCGACATTGAATATTAAGGATTATGAATATGGGCGTTTGAAGACCGAAGAATATCAATCCTTGTTCAAACCTACCGACTTATGATCTTAATCAATAGTCAATCTTCATTTGTTGTTTATTAATGTTTAAGACATCCTTACAAAAATCCGTATGCCCGGTGCACACTCGGCGTCATTTGGTTGGCTTTTTATCACTATAATTATTATCAGCTTTATTTCCATCATTACTATCATAACCATTATTTTTAGTACTACTATTCTTAAAATCATTAAGTGTTGAGTTCGGCTAACAGTAGAAAGAATTTGTTTTAATGCTGAGCTACCATAAATGTATTACGATGATGAAAAATGAAGAAATGCGGGCTGCAATCACAATACGGTTCAATGGCAGTATTTCTAGATATGTTTCAAATCAATTCAATTCAATTCAATTCAAAGTTTATTCATATGTATCATAAGTCGAACACGCCAAGAGATATCCGAAATCATGAGGCTTTTTGTTTAAATTCTAGATATTATGTCCTTTAATTGTTATTTTCGCCCGAACTAAGGAACGGAAACGAAGCCCCTCGTACCCGTGACATGCCGTGACATAAGGAGGACTTTAGGGGCATGCAAAGACGTTGCTAATCAAAATGATGACAACATTACAAAATAGCTCATGCCTTGAAACACAGGACCCCAAACTCTCGAACTGACCACTTAATTCCACAAACAACTGAAACACGACATCCGATACTTTATTACTGGAAAGTGTGGGTTTTGACGCTATGTTGCCATGGCAATGCTAAATCCTTCACGAAAGCCCGCGAAACGTGATCCGTGGGACTCTTTGCTCTCTATCTCCTTGTTACACTTCGGTTTGCGTATCTTTCCCCTCGCATCATCCTCATCATCATTATCATCTCCATTCTCCATCTTAATCAACGCAAGAATGTGGGAGCGCATCGCCGGTGACATCCCCCTTCAAATCTCTAATAATCAACGGCGAGCGTGTTTCCCGCAAGGACTTTCCTCTTTGTTCTCGATTCTCCTCACCCCTTTCTCCCTCATCCTCTTTCATCTCTCTCCAGCATTCGGAGTGCATCCCCTGACATCTTAATATAAGCTAGAAGATAAGATGTCATTTTGAATCGCGTTATGACGAGCGCCAAGCATTGTGTTACCATGACCAAACTCAACTTTGATGGGACTGGAGAGCATCGCTCATTCTAAACTAGGCCAGACTCAGAACTGACAACGTAAATTGATCTTCACCCATTTGATACTATAAGGGTCGGTGAAAGAAGAGAAAACAAAGAGAAATACAATAAAAACTAAATCAAATTTATTGATGAACATAATAAGGGTGTATCTCACTGAGCGGCGAATGATTAGGAACGTTGCGAATTTTGGATTCGCCAACTTTTCTGACGAATGTTGGCAAAAATCAGAGTTCGCCTTTGCGATATTTAGCGACTCTTAGCGATGTTTAGCGACAATTAGCAACATTTGAGCAAATGTTAGCGAAAGTTTTTGCGAAGATTAGCGACTACTTGCCAATTCTTTGCCAATATTGGTGAATGTTTAGGACCTTTTGCTAACTCCTGGTACTCATTGGGTCGATTTTATATAGGAATCATATGATCATTATGGTCGCTAGCATTAGCGAATCTAAAATAACTTCAGCGACACCTTCTTACAACAGTTGCAAAGGCTATACGCCTGTTTTGCAACCGCTTGCAACTGTTTGCGGAAAAATAAATTCGCAAAGAAAATCTGTTTGCTGTTTGCGAACTTTCTTCCTACCTCTTACGAACCTTTTGCAACCTTTTACGAACTCTGGCGAAATACATTAAGCCCAGAATGCTGCTAACATTTGTGTAATGTAAGTTTGTTGCAAAATTATGTCACTTCCACAATTTAAGAAGAAATAACAAATACATAGAATACTTCATTCAAAAGATGTACAACGAGGATACTTTTGCTTGTTTTACTCAAATGTTTAACATTTACGAAACTAGTGTGTTCTGAAAACGAACTATTTACCTGGACCTGCCACAGAGCTCGGAGTGAAATCATCGCTCTCGCAAAACACAATGAATATAATATTATTAACTCTCAAACAGAACGCTGTATACTGTTCAATTCATTTTGGTAATGATTTCAGTAATCTAGACATTTGAGTGCTATGAAAACCCGTATGCTACTTCCCATGAATTTCATCAGACTGACTGACCCCTCATTATAGGGTTCACTGGTAGTTAAAAATAACTTTACATAATATCTCTGAAATTGAGAGGACAATCGAAACGTGACATTATGATGGGTCCAAAATAGCAATACGGTAGACGAGCAAGATTAATCGGGAGATGCGTTCCTATTAATCAATAATGCATCACGGGAAATAATGTGGTTACGTTAAATGAGAGAGGAAATGAATAGAGTACGCAGCCACCTGTTCTCAGGGAGTTCCCTACGCTTAAAGGTAAACTGGTGTTCTGGTCATGCGATTGCATTGTGAAAGAAACGGTGTGGAATCGATCAAAACATTCAAGTTGATCATGTAGCATATCAGACATTATTGGTGTGTACTGCAAAGTTCTGAAGTCATCAATATGATCAGAAATTTGGCCCAGTTTTTGGTAAGGTAACAAGCACTGTACACAGAAAGATGCGTATGTGACTTTACAAACATGTGGCCGAAAAAATCTGGCCTCATATTTAAGCTGTTACTAGTCATATTTAGAATATGAAGGCATTTGAAGAGCCATGCTTTTCAGGGTACATTTCTTCTCTGATGTTCTCCCACACTTGCATAACAACACTAAATAATTTGTCACCTCTCCCCAGAACTCAACCTTCTATTTAAAGAGAAGGTCGAGTTCTGAAGAAAGAAAAATGTGTAACATTTGTAATTTTCTCAGTCGCTTTACGTTAGTTTGGAAGAATGTCATAGAAAATTTGTCCCTGTACTATGATTGCTCTTCGCAAACCCTCTTTTTCGACTTTATGACAACAAATAGTTTTAAAAGTTTTGACCGAATTTGTATGTTTATTGTTCGTGAAGTACCATAATACATGTTTCTGTCTATATTGTATATGACTTTCAGCAAGATTCCCGCTGGAGTTATTCTTGGTATTACTTTATTATACATCAGCTTTTATTTTGGCATAAACAGAAATATTACAAAATATAGCTGTACACTATGCGATCAGGACAATGCTAGCTATGAATCAAATAACCTACTTTTTTTAAATCCCACTTATATCTATCATTTTTTATCAAACTTTCCATTTCGACAAACGAAGATTTACTTTATCCGTTCCGATATTCATATAAAAAATCGATTGGAATAATTAAGGAATGCAGAAAACACAAACCTATCGTGCGTTTGAAAAATAATGCAAACATGTTTTATCAATAAATCCAATTCTAGATCTAGGCTTGAGTCTCACAAAGCACTTGATTACCATATCCAAGAAAAATAAATGTTTGAGCATGATTTGTCTTGTCATATTCTCCAACAACAAGAAACCTTTTCGACTCTGTCTATCCGTGCCTTTGAATACATTTTGATAAACGAGAAGCTGATCGTATTACCCACGTTATGTTATTGTGTGGTATTAAGGTATCCCTGCGATAAAGCCCCTGTGAAAACACAAAGCAACGATTTTGAGCTTACCTGCTTTTGTTGCCATGGTTATTGAGGATGATTTTTAAGATCCGGAGATGGGTGGTGAGTTGTCACAGACGTCAGCAACATAAAAGGAAAGAAGAAAAGAATGAACAGAGAGTTAGCTTATTCCATATCTCAATGTAATTCGAAAGAATGGTCTAGGTTTGTTGAAGGTCGAACAGGAAATTTACATTTTAGATCTACACCGCAGAAAGAAATGATAATAAATTGCTTTGGGTCAAGTTTTTTCATGACATTTATAATCACCAAGGCCGTTATTCTGACGTGTTTGTATTAATGTATATAACTACATATTAAAGAGATTGTAATGTACTTCCTTAAAGTGACTCGGTAACATTGCCTCAGATTCTGAAACAAAATCATGGGTTTAGCTCGTGCCGCAATAAAAATTATAAACCTTAGGTCAGTCAGGAACCCCATGACTTTTACAAGCCGTCTGATTATCAAGATATTTATGATTGGAAATCGAAATTTAAAACTTTGATTCAATGGTTTTTATAACACTACAGTCTATTGGGGGAAATGAGTATGGTAAAACCGGTCACTCAAAGATTTTTACTTTTCTGAGGCACTTCATGATCATTTTGGAGCGCAATTTTTTTAGGGCGTCAATATTACACCACATCACAGACACTGATAACATGTAGGGCCATGCATCTCAGATTTCACATTTTTAAACGAAACCTTTAAAACACAAAAACCTGCACCTTTCGAAATAGAAAGTCATGTCACGATATTTTATAACTTTCAAAAAGGAGCATTTCCTCAAATGCATTTTTGCTTCCTTTATTTTAATATAGCAGCACACATTGAGAATACCCTATTCTAAGTACGGTCTCACGTCATTGTAGATTAATCAGAATTTCATGAGGCAAAAGCATTGCACGAGGTGTATTATGATATTATTTTTAATGTTCCACTTCCAGTGAAAATGCTACCTGATAATTTAAAATTCTTAGTATTACATCCATTAATCTCTCTGCGATTTTGAGTAGAAAATAGATTTCCATGTGCATTATCTCTAATCACAAGCTACCACTGATGTTGTTCACTCTAATTAAAAACAAAGCTAAGCGCAATTCATGTATTCCTAAAATAAGTAATACTGAGAATAGTAAAATCGAACCACCGGCACCGCAAGAAAAGGGAAAATGCATCTTAGCTGTTAGCTATGTACTCTATACATAGTTATCATATCATTTTCTAGTTACTTTATTAGCAAAGCAAAGGGCATTTCAGTGAAATGTTGGCACGCAAGACCGTGCGTTCAACTTTCATGTAGCGACCATTTGTTCAAACCTGTTCAAATCATGAATATACTAATCCGCTTTTTCCCAACATAATAACAGCACCATATAATTATATTATGGATGGCTATGTTCATGGTCCCTATCTTAGACTTACATGGTACTGGTGAGGGGACGGGGGGCTGGTACCTCCACCCCGAGATCTTAGACATTTCTTATTTTTCTCTTTTTGTTTCCAGTTAGAAATGTTCAATTAATGCTCGCTCGCAAACAGGACTTGATTTAATAGAGCAAGAGATCTCCTGAAGATATCACTAGTGCTGAATTGCTCTATCGTAGTCAGTGTCATCTGGTCAAAAAACGACCCACACCAGTATTTCATACGCATTTTGTCTATTAGTATTCAAATTGTTGTAAACATTTATTTTCTTACTTTGTAGAGAATCAACACAAATTCCTCCTAAAGTGATTGGTATAACCTACGTAGGTTATGACGTCATAGGGATTGGATTTATTTGCTAATTTCATGTGCGGAATTGAGACTTCAGAATAGTGAAGCAAACATCAAATTCTCGTAAATGCCATATTCTTTGATCATAAAATGGAATCAAATTGTCATATTTTTGTCTTGTTTTATAGAGATAAATGATGTGTGCCAATTACCGACCTTCATTATCTTCCAGACTTATTACATCTTTGAGACTTATTGGTAAAATGTTAGACAATATTTCATTCCCTGGTAATCAATAAAGATTAACCTGTCATTCGTATATTACCACGATTACACTTTATTAATACATAATGTTTTCTAATGGCGCCATGTTTCACTCCAGTGGGCGTTTCACAAAACTTGACATCAGTGACAAATGACAGTTCGGGTAATAAGCTACTGAAATCCTAGCTTCTGATTGGTTATCGACAGATTTGTCACTGATTTTTGTAATTTGTCATTGAAAAAAGGCTTTGTGAAACGGGGCCCAGTACTAGTCTATACGAAACGAAATCCTTTTAACATGACGCTGTCCTAAAGGAACGACTCCAGCCCTTCCTTTATTTTCACCATCTTGTGTACTTTTCTAGAATTGTACTTCCTGTAAAGCGATCATCGAATTGAAATATGATAACCTAAAAGGTCCAATTTGGCGTTAAGTGACAAATAACGCGTGGTTCTAGGCAGAGAGGAGAAGTGGGTGGAAACTCGCGTGTCTCCTCAAACACAATGCAGCAGCCAGTAGGCTCCGAAACGGATTATATTGCAGATGAAAATAATGTGGGAAAGTACATTGAACTATGTGATCCGCGAGACATGCGTTCAAGTCTAGCGCCCTCGCCATTGCACCAGATATGTTTCAACACTTCGATGGCCGCTGTTGCCTAATACCATTTTCCCCTCTACGCCAAGCAAAAAACCAAATACTAATAAAATAAAAGAAGTTCAGTAACCTCAACTCATAGAAGATATACCACTATGGAATAAACAGTCGTAAGTCGCGCCTTTGCTGCATAAAAAGGGGAATTTTAAAACAATCAATGTACTAAGATCTATTAACCTGTCATTAATTTTATACTAGTATTCGGCATAGGCTCTAAATCGCATCTGTTTTCGAAAAATCAAGTCAAGGATGAGATCATACCCTAATGTATTGTTGTAGGTCCCCTAGAATTCACGTTCGGATTACGTAATATACAGCGTGTAATGTTTGCAAATTTCAATAGGTAATGAACACGGCTACTGAAATTAACAAGTCTATTTGTCAAAAGTACTTGCGATCATGTTTCTGTCATAATTTCCATGTTTGCTATTACTGTTGTTGTTGTTGTTACTTCTTTTTATTGTTGTTGAGAGACTAACGGGCATTTAACCTGTGTTAGAGTATAATAGGTTATAAGATGATGACGTGGATCCTAATAAAATGATTGGTTGAAAGCGTACACGTGACCAAGCATTTATTTTGCCTAACGCGTAATTTGGATAATGACCGGTCATTATCCAATTCTAATGACCGGTCATTAGTAAAGTCATGTTATAAAACATATTTTATAAAACAAATAAAACATAATCTTATAAAAAAAATTATACACATCATTTTGTTTGGGTATTAGTAAAATTACCCGCACTTGGTACCTTCAAGCAAGTCCAAACACCCTCGGCTATTAAACGCCTCAGGCATGTAAGAATGTTCCAAAGGTACCTTGTGTGGGTAAATCTTACTAATGCCCTCACTGCTGTGTATTATTTGTATATTAACACCCTTCTGGCTCTCAGCAGACTATATTATTCATATTAGTATGGTTTTATTGTTTTTCTTCTCATGGAAATACAATAAGACTGCTCACTTGTTACGCCCTTTTGAGAACTCTTTTTGTGAGCCATATTTACTTAGTTGATATTCAGGAAAAATTGCACTCACCTGAAATCCCACCAACAACATAAAGTTATGGCAAGCACTCTACTTATTACAAGTAACATGAAAACGTTCAACCTTTATTACAAGAATCCGCGGAACAAAATGCACTTCTTACGAAAGGTAATTCGGCAACACGCGAAATTAACCGCCATAAAGGTCATCTAACTCGCACACCACATACCCTCAAAGAGTGCAAAAGGAAGTGCACTTCTCTGTTTAAAATAATCACGTATCGAACAAAAAAAGTAAGTGCGCCGAAGACGCGTCGGTTATTATGTATGCAGGGCCACGTGCGCAAAGAAGGTAAATTTTTGGCGCGAAAGGTCTGTAGAGAAAAAAAATGCAATAAACATCATCCAATCTTGTATTTTGTTGGAGCCTATTTCCAGGGAGACCAGCTATTGATGAAATGGGAGCCTTTTAGTGGAGAATTCAGACCACGGGTTGCCTCTTTGACTTCCAATACGTCACTGCTACTGATGCGTAGAATGCTACAAGGTCTCTCACGCTCCTCTTTTCTATCAAGCATCTTTGTTCCTTTTTTCCTCCTTCTTTTTCATCAATATCACTTTACATTCTATTCCCTCATCAGATGGTATTTGATTAAAGTTCCCACGTAATTGAATTTTTTTGTCTAAACATGTTTGACCTTCAGTCGAAAAGTTTTGGGAAATCAACGTTATAATGAGAGGTGAATATGGAGCGTAATTAATTGGTTAGGAATTGCCGAATACATCATTCCATCCACGCATTTTTATTACAAATTTTTAAATCATCTTTAGTGTTCTTAGATGTTTTAGAAGTCGAATGCAAATGGACACCTGTTACAAATAATACTTACGAGTAAATATTAAAAATACCCAAACTTACGCAGCGATTCCGCATCACATATCGGTTGTATTTCTTCGATTGTATGTTTATCCTGTTTCTGTTTTGTTAGTTTTGTGTAAATATATAATTATGTGTATTATTTTCCCGCCTTGTATCGCCATGTCTTTTTAGGCAGTAGCCTATTGAATTTCTCTAATGTAAATGATGTCTGTTGTTATAAAATATGTGTCAATAAAAAAAGAAAGACGGGAACACGTTTTGTTTATGTTTACACTTTTTTAATGCACCTTCTCAAAGTTTCTCCCCTTTCTCTCTGCCCCTCCACTATTTTATATCCTCTCTGCTCATCCCCTCCCTCCCCCCTCCCTCCCCCCTCCCTCCCCCTCCCTCCCCCCTCCCTCTCTCTACTCCTCCCATTCTCTCTCACTCATTCTTTTCTCTCGTTGATAATTTCTTTGAACGTACTTCGAAATCAATGACGAAAATCACGAGCAAAAAAAATCCATGATTTTCCACATCCTAAACACCAAAATGTAATCAGGGTGTTAAGAAGGTCATCATTATGACGTCACCACTTGCTACAAGCCCTTGCCATTGCTTTTAAATGAGCGCATCGGTTATCAGTTCAATGGAGCGTGGTAAATATATATCAAGAGCCCCACACGCCTTGAGTGAGACTAATTGAGGTGACGTTCGATGTTAACCGCTGAGACGTTCACAGTAAATAATCGATTACAAGTAGCCTCGTTCACACTCGTCTATTTATGTTATTGATCTACACAAGATTTTTGATTGCATCATTGATGAAAATTGTGACAAATATGAACGCGTATTACGATATTTTGGATATGACAGTTTAGGTCCCATAATCATTATCTACTTAATGTAGCTACTGGTACAATGCTTTCATTTGATGACGGGGGTACCTGGTAGGACGCTCTATGACTTCTGACTAGATTATTCATGTATTTATGAATAGGTCCATTTTTTTTTACATTTCATCTTCCATGATATCAATGAACATCTTATTTTAAACAAAATAACCCGTTCTCTATAATCGACAATCCTTTTTTTAGAAAACTTTCAGTTTGTGTTTTACTTCTTACAGTCTTAAGTACTATTTTCATGACAATGTATGTTATAATATGAAACAGCCGGTATACTTGTAGATTTATAGAGCAAGAAAATAGTTGTTCATTTGAAATTGAAACTATTGTTTTTTGTAATAGATTTAGATTTGACGGGAACTTTACTTAATCATCATGATGTTTGTGTTTTCCTCACAACTTACGTGGGTAGTCTTTACATGACAATGAAAAGAAAATACACGACAAGCACAATCAAATGTAATTTCAGTAGTGAACCGAAAGAGTGCCAAACCTTTGAACGGTTGCCTCTTGAATTTAGACCATTATTCAGCATTCCACCTCTAACCAAGCATGATGCATGAGCCATTTGCCTGAATTTCGATTTTTGTATTTTCCCTGTTTCCTGTTATTCCACAGAAAGAACATTTAAAATCAAATGTTCCCCATTACCTTCCAGCCTCTGAAGGTCGCGTTATAAGCCAGAAATGTTCATTCAAATGTGAATTATTTTCGTCAATTTGAACACGAAAGGGGAGCAAAAGCAAGTTTCAATGTAATTGCATTCCAATTGCAAACTGTTCACTGTGATTCTGATTTTAGGCATTGCTGTACCATGTCTGACATATAGCTATTGCTATTTCAATTTGACAGGTTTATGAAGTGAGTGTGTGAAAAGAACTGTAAGGTACTAATGATGTGCAAGTGCTCCAAATGGTTAAATGCACGATCCTTTGCATTGCCAAGAGTGTTATTCTATGTCTGATCGGTGGAAAAGGAACTATGAACTACACTATTTTATACTGTACTATAATTATAGAATTTTCTATAGTATACTATAATAATATATTATACTCAACTATACTCTACGACTTTTTACTATACTGTACTGCATTATATGTCACTATTTATACTATACCATAGTTTTATCTGGCTTTCCAGGCTATCATTCAAAGGTGTCGAATACTTTCTGTGCATATCTTACTCAATATCATGATTTGAAAAGATATATATATATATACAGTGCGTCCCAGAAAAAACGAAACCGAGAAGTATAGATGTTTTATCATAACTTAATCTCAACCATAATTAATGATTGAGGTGTAATATGAAAGGGCAGAAACTCAACTTTCTAGAAATGTGAATTTTTCTTCGAAATTCAGATACCGCCCGCCAAATGTCTTTTTGGTTTCCTTCCTTCAAATTGCTTTTAATCACTCATGCGTGAAATGTGCATCATCGGAGTAGCATCACATGAAAGAGGAGACTCTAAGCTTTCCAAATATGTATCATTCATTAATTATAGTTGTGATTAAGTTATGATAGAACATCGATACTTCTCGGTTTCGTTTTTTCTGGGACGCACTGTATATACAAACAGGTAGTTTTATATTGACCCACTTCTGGATAGCTATTTACTCTGATGTCCAATCATGCCACGGGTACTAGAATAAAGGCTAAAAAAGTTGGGGCAAACAAAATTATTCGAAAACAAACTAAGACAAAATAAAACTGGTCGAACCACGTAAGGATTAATTCCATATAGCTTTAATATAAATTGTCTTGGCTAAAGCAGGGTTATATGTCTACTAATTCACCTATGACTTAAGATTATTATGTAAAAGGAAAATCCCAATTAAATCATCGCTGGAGATTATGGGGGGTTGCCATGGTTGCATATACGTCGGTGTATACAAAAAAGGCGGGAGACAAATTGGGTAATAAAAAATATGATGAGGGGAAATATTCTGATCCTAATTTTCCAATTACATGCTTGAAGAAAGTTGTAATAAAAGTGGATTTGATGAATGATACGATCAGTGTATATTCATGGTAAACTTTGACGATGTTTTTTTTCCTCCAATAAAATGGGAAATTTGATGGAATAAATCATTATTGTAGTAAACATTGTGTCCATATTTAGGACACACTATGCATTTATAGTGCTACTACTAGTTACGATTCTGGAAAATACAATCACAATGGTAATGTGATACGGAAGAAACAGGTTTGCCGTCGAAATATGATTAGAGTTTTTTTACAAGAGCTCTAACAAAATGTAAGTTTTGTCGTGCAGATCAAGATATGTGTTACGAATCTTAAATGTTATTAATCGTATACATATTCATAATTATGTAAATATATACCCATGCATGTTTGAGGTGTAAGAGGGTGAATATTAGATCGTTGTCGTCTCGTTGTTATATTATTGACTATTAAAGTGTGCTTCGTGTGACAATCAATATTTACGATTGGGAAAAAGGAAAATTGTATACACAGTTAACAAAAACTTTCATCGTATAAACAGAAAATAGATGGATAAGCGATACAGGTTCTGTATCGGGTGACATCCAAATATAACTTCATTCCTGTTGATGTGCAGGTTTTGATGGTTGTAAAACTACAGTCAAACAGGTTTAAGTAGTGACCACTTGTATAGAAAGACCACCTGTCCATAATGACCACGTTTTACTGTTGCCTTTGAAAAGTGGTTCCCATTGAAACCTGTTGTAAATGACCCTTACCTAAAACCTGCCAATAAGGACTACTTTCTCCTTTGAGCGGTCCATATAACAGATTTTATTGTCAAATAGATTGTTCGAGAAAACAAATATTTTGTTCACTTACAAAAGTGATAAACTCTACGAACCTTCAATAATATTATCATGAGCAATACAGACAACGTATACTTTTTCAAATTTGTCGCTAAACTACCGCGTCTACACAATGTTCTACAGCATTGGCGTGACTGGTTGGTTATTTGTGATACCAGATCAGGCCCCAAGACATTAAAGATTTGTATGATATATATGTACTCTCAATAATTAGATTACTTTGTTGCTGTTCTAAATGTAGTTCAGTTGGTGCTTGGTGTTATAACGATTTAACCTTTTATGGCATGGACACGCGTTTGTGTGCAGGCGAAAAACCCCGACACCCTTCCAAACGAATTAGAAGCGTCTTTTAATTGTTCTTTAAAATCTTCCTAGGGTAATTTATCAGGTTGGTGTTTGGCCGCCGTACCGCGCATTTTGGGTGACTCTCTCTCTGCCCAATGAAACTCACACGGGGCTCTCAAGGAGCCTCTCGAGGGGGGCCCGCGCTCGAGAAGTGCCTCTTACGCGGCGAAGCAGAGCGGTATCAAGGGCCACTCTTGATGGTCCAGAGTCCCGCCTCAGATTGTCTACCGTTTCGCCTTCATCTACACAACCACTCGACAACCACTCGAGTCTTGTAGCAAAGCAGGGTAGAAGCATCGCCGGGTGAGAGACGTGCAATTACCGGCTGAGACAAAATAGAGACAGAGAGCGATCTAGCCCGGCGAAGAGATCATTCTTTAAAAACCGATTTATCTTGTTTTCTAATCGACACATGCAGCCCCGGATTTTCGACCAGGGAAGCGTAAATATGGTGACTATCTCGGTCTTGCATCGCTGTTCAAGTATTTGTGATTAGCTGCAGTCATTTATTCTCTTAAAGATGTGACATGTTTGTTCGAGATGCAAGAGCAATTGACATTTAGTCTGGTTCATTTTTCACTAGTGGGATAGACACAAAATATTAGCTTCTTCACTCGAATCCAAATGACTTATTAACCATTTTAATTTTGCTCACATTAGTAACTGGCATTGATTTTAGGTATGGACTGATCTATGATCGAATAAGATAATGTAATTAAAATTATATTCGACTGTAAGTTATTAAACGCCTATCATCTACATTATAGGAGTAAAGTAGGACATTATATTTAAGGAGAAATGAGATAACATTTAAAGAACGATGCAGACAGAAATAGTTTAGGCATAACTGTCAACATGGTCAATATGACACCATAACAGAAACAATTTAAACGTCCGGGATGCGTTTTTTTCCGGCGGCACAGATTGGGGTTATGTGCGTGTTGAGCCTATGAGAAAGTTTAGGGTTAGGGTTAGGGTTAGGGTTAGGGTTAGGGTTAAATCAGTACCTCTTTTTTTTTTAAAGCCCCAATCAGTGCCACAGAAGAAAATAACGCGTCCGGAATAGTAATAGACTTTGTATTTTGCGCCTCAAAAAGAAAAATCCAGTATTCGAATTTAACCTGAAAGTAGCACCTTAATACTTGTGCATTTTCCTAACATTACCTCCCTTAAATCAAAATCCTTTTAACCTCCCTAAAAACCTGCATTCCACGTTGAAATAGTTCGACCGGCAGAGGGCGCTCATACTAATTCGAGAGAAGGGCTTCATTGAGTGGCCTCGACGGAAAATAAGCATGGTGGAATAAAAAGTGTGTGGCGGAAGGAAAGGGCATGTTCTTTGTGCACATCTAAGACATAGAGACGCAATGAGCAAATACAGATATAACCATGATAATTTCAAGATGAAGCTCTCTTAGAAACATGGATTTTGTATTTTAATGTGTATTTCAACTTTTATAATAATGTATTTGTACCTAGTTTGTATATGTCAGTTTATTTATTTAACCATAAAAATGAAACATGTACATACAAATGAGTAACATAGTAAAGATAATACGATAAAGGACACCCTTAGAAGCAAATTGCTTGTGGTGGGGCCTTAAAAAGAAAAACAAACTACACATAAATTATACAGTTTAAAAACTTTAAAATAACATGATACAAACACACATGCACACTCACACTTATACATACACACATACATTCAAAATATCCTCCTCTGCTCAACTTTCTATTATGTCGAAAATTCAGAAATAAAATTAACAAATTAACAAACAATAACCAGCAGTCAACAGAGTACTAGAAAACATAAATCATAAAAAGCCACACTATTATCAGTATTGGTATCCGCTCTCAAAATACATTGCCGAAACATTTTGCAAAGAGTTCAATATGACACCAAAGGAAATGTTGTCACCGTAAACTATTATGGAGAACCACAACAAGATCAGACATGTATCATGTTCATACAACGGTGGCGGGTGCAAGGTTTTGAAATAAAGGGGGCGCCCCCCCCAAAAAAAAAAAGCATAAAAGCACATGCCATGCGCATTTCGATCCCACGGGTTACCTTAGACAAGGCGCCTACAAATTATCATGATAACACATATTTTAACCAAGCTATCTTTAAAGGTTTTATGTCCAATTTGTAGGCCAACATAAACGAAAAGGTTAAATTCCAACGGCATTTGAAAGATCATACTAACTTAGAACTTTCCTCAAAAACGAAAGGGCTTGAAAATGGATTTTTATGGGAAAATACCGACCGTTAGTTGTCGAATCGAATTTAGCGATCGCAGTCGTTTATATAAATGCTTTTTAGACCCTTGTACCAAATGATCGTACGGTTGTCGCAAAGAAAATAAAAACATTCAAGACAAAAATCTTGGTGTTTCTTGCAAGAACACGGCTAAAAAGCGCTGCATACTGCAGACTTTCTCGTATTATTTTTTACCTTGTCTTTCGGTTCGCATGAGTACTCTGCATCAATTATTCAAGGGCACATTTTGTATCTAAGAAAAGTATAAACATAATGTCGTCACTACATTTGATTTTGGGGCGCGTGCCCCGGGGTCTGGCGCCCATATAGATACGCCAGCGATGTGGTGTTTGTTGAAAAGAAGCAAGGGCAAAGTTAAGAAAACACACTCAGGAAGGATAACATTGACAAGCAGGATATCAGAAATATAAAATTAGAATTCAGTGTCGAATCGGGTCAAGGAAATAACAAAGTGTTTTATGTTCAGCAAAGTTGAGTTAAATGCAGGAAACACCATGAAGGATATTCAGGCGAAGACTCTGAAGAAGACTCAAATGAGTCGGAAACATGGGCACTTAACAAAATACGAGCAAAGAACAAATACAATTGTAATTAAGGTGTGACGAAAAGACGATTTGCTACAGGCCATTATCTTAAATAATGCCTTTCACTTTACTTTAATTTTTATTCAGGAACATTAGACCATACCCAAGTCGAAAACAGCTCGTGCATGTTATGGGTGTTTAGGTATTTGTATAGCAGAACACGAAAGAAATTGCCAGTGCATAATAGTAATGAAATATGACGCTTTGTTTTCTCACATCAAACTCAACTGAGCGCAGCACAATGGTTTCTTTGGAAACAATCTGTACAGATTATTACAAGCGACAGTGTGTGACGACTCAAAACATAAAACCAAGAAACAAACACTCAAAATCCTGACATATCGAATTTGATTGTTGCTGACCTGGTACAGGAAGAGGAGGGGTGACGCGGGGGCAGGTAGGGGCAATAGGGGGCGCTACAGTTTCATATGTCATGCCTGGTGACCAAGTATTCGTGCATGAGGTAATAATTGCTCTGGGCTTTATTCCGTTAAAGGTATAGGAATAGAGGTAGGGTAGCGGGTGGTTTAGGTAAGGTTAGAGTTACGGTTAGAGTTAGGTGTATTGTTGGGTCCCCGGTTGATGTTAAGTGTCTGCTTAGTGTAAGAAATTGACGTGAAGCAATATTATTGTCGCAAGAGCAAGTGTGTACAACCGCCGTGGGTAGGTTAATGTGCATGTGTCTACTATTAACGATTACCACTCCCTTCTCTCTCTCTCTCTCTCTCTCTCTCTCTCTCCTCAATAACCATCTCAGTTTATCTCGTTATCTTTCTTTTAACTTTCTTTTTTACACTCCCACTAACCCTCACGGCTAAGGTCAATTTAATAACATTTGCAATAACCTTTTCATCCGGGTCGTTTCCAATTAAAATGCATTTCGATGAGAATTAGGCGAACTTAGGCGAGTTTAATATGACGTTTTCGTGAAAACCATAATCAAAACGAAGTTGAACTTTGGTGGAAAGATGTGCCTGGCACCTGTTGATTTTAAACAGGTGGAAACAATCAAACTTACAAAACTGTTCACTTTTGATATTTGCATTCCCGAAACATGGATTACTATCGAGGGTGGCTACTGGCGTTTACAAAAGAGAGACAGAGACAGAGAGAGAGAGAGAGTTAAAAGATTGAGTTCAAGTTCGCAAACTTTGCGGGGGTCGGTAATGTATTTCACGCTAGGCATTTGCAGTAGAGCGCGAAAGGAACTTCCCCTTGTAAATTTGCCAAGATCTTTTCAACACGTGCTCTTAATAAGTTCTTATCCGCCGGCACTGTTTGTTCAGAGTGATAACAGAACATTCATGTGGGGATAAGCGATAAAATGTTTTCTGCTTTCCGTTTCCTCCTAGATAGATTATTTTCTGTGATTATTCTACTTCCTTATTTCTTTTATTTCTTCTCCCTCTCCGTTTCTATTACTATACACTAATACTTGATAACGATTCGCTGGGGAAACAATTATGTATTTTCTTTTCAATATTAAAGCGCACTTCCTGACAGTGCTCTACTTGTTCACATCATCACATTATGTTTATTATTATTTCTAGCATCCATCTATTTCATTTAGTCGGTGATAAGTTGGATAATGACTAAACTGAGATTGATAACCCTTTATATATTATATAATTATCTTGTGTGGAGTGTCAAAAAATGAGGTGCAACGACTGTAATACATAATCACGATCATCCAAAATGAATAAGACATAAAGGTATTGGCAAAGGCAATTATATAGTTTCAAACATTCTCTTAAAGTGACTCAGTAACATTGTTGAAGGTTAAAGAAAAAATGCGCAATTTTTGTATAAAATGTTACTTATCATATTCCTTCTACTGTACTAACCCTCATACATGCAATGTTAGAGAGTTAGTACCGTAGAAGGAACAAAATAAGTAACTTTAATGCAAAAATTACGCAGTTTTTTTATCAACCTTCACAATGTTACCGAGTCACTTTAAGTATTACGTTATTGAAAGTAGAAATACATTTATTTTAAACAAATCTACAACTTTACAAGTCAATATAAAGGTCAGATCAAATCGCAATAGTCACGAACCACCGACCCAGATATGGAAGACTGATAAACTACAGTCAATGTCAACAGAACTGTATTGAATATGTATCGAAGTCAAAGGTCACACTACCAACTCAAAGTTCCAGTATAGCTGTCAATACATAATACTAAGCGTATCAATTGTGTTCTAATGACCTTTGAACTATATCATGTATGCATGCAGCCGTAATTTGATTTCATAAAAAGATAATCTCGATACAAAGGAGAACTCGTACCAACGGACAGCCAATAATCTCGTTAGACTAACCGAATTATCATTAGAGCGTCCCGACCGCAAAACAATTTATGAATGCCTATTTTTAGTTTATGTTCATCGATAATTCTTTTTTATCTTTGTATATCCCTCTCTCTCTCTCGCTCTGTCTCTCTCTCTCTTTCTTTCCTATTCCCTCTTTTTACTCGTTTGCCTTTAGATAACTGATTTCGATAATAAAATTCAATTCAAATTGTATTGGTCCAAAAGGAAATTTGTTGCGTTTACATGCATTATTCACAGAGAAAAATAAATAAAATATACATGTGACATGATACATACAACATAATTGTGATTGATATGATTTATATGAGTTATAAAATTCATATGAACACAATTTAATACCAATGATGTCTAAGAAAGAAAATGATGAAACAAATAAAAAAATCATTGGCGTTAAAGACATGCAGGACATTGATCCGCGATCGCTATAGCATGAGCATGTTTCAGGGAGGCCATGACGCCAATTTTCTAATTTAGGATGGACACTTGAGTCTCTTTCAATTGGTACTAGACAAGGGGCAATTTCAATTAAGCCCTTCGCTAAGTGGTCCGACACATGGAGTGGACTGTAGTGATTGGTAATGCTGACCGAACACAAGGCAATGGCCGCCGATAAATAGATTTTTGGGTGTGGGTGGGTGTGTGTGTGTTTGTGTGTGTGTGTAGGGCTATGGGATAACTTGTTTATAGCACAAGGTTTATCTACCACAATGTCTAAAACCACAACATTTCAATCACTTTCAGTTACAAACTTGAAAATTAATAAGTACCTAACGATTACACGCAGATATACTGTATAAAAGCGAATATTTGTTGTATATTTTAATTTATATATCCTGCATCAAAAATGTATTGGCTTTTGATTGGTTGAGAGCTCGTCACATGACCAGAAATATTTGATTTTTTTTTTGTTTTGTTTTTTTTTTGTTATTGAATCATTTTTTTTTTTTTTTTTTTTTTTAAATAAATTTTTGATGCAGGATATAAAACAAATATACCATGCCTTCTATTCGAGGTACTGGTTAAACTATGGGCCTCGGTGACTCCAAAAGTACCATTTGCTTCGGGGCTGCGCCCCTCAGCAAATAGTACTATTGGAGTCACCTCTTGCGCATAGTTTTAACCAGAACCTCTCAAGGCAGTGTATATTTGTATAATAATACAGATTGTAAAATACATACATGGGAACGCTTTCAGAATAAAAATAAGGCAAAGTTCATATTTGTTGTATATTTTCCTTAATGGGAAAGTGAAAAAATGACATAGTTATTATGGTTCTTAATTTGACCATTTTACAACGCTTTCAGAAATAACAATAATGCAAATATAATACAATTATCTTTCGTTATGAGTAACGTATTGCTAATAACATTTCGGAATGTTTAAGCGATCTCATCTACTTTAATTTTGTTTAATGTGCTCTTTTTAATGAAAATGCAACACCATTTTAATGTGTGTGTATGAGAGTAAAGGGGGCCTAATGTTTGCCTCAAATATTGTTTTACTTTGATGGCAAATATATTTTAAGTACATAATTGATTCCTCATTAAACGACACCATTAACGGTACCGAACGTGCTATTAGTGTAATCAGGATTATTAACTTTAATTTGATTGCTATTTGCTATTCTCATATACCATGGACGGATGTCAGTAGGAGACCATTTAAATGTTTGCTAACAAAATTACATTCTCTAAGTGACATAACACCCCGTTAATTTTTGATGACGATAAATATAGCGGTGTATATACATGCACAATATAATCACTGTAAAAGGGAAGCGTTTTGGAATCATTTTATGGAGCAATAGGATGTCACCCCTTACGTTATCATCTAACAATACACAGTTTTCGACCCATGATAGACAAAAAGGAAATAACGATATTCTAACTATTAACTACTTCTTTACGTCTTACTTATTTCATCTCTTTCTACAGTCACTTGTACTTCATCTTCATCCTCTTCTCCTCTCTCTCGTCCTTCTCATTATTTCGATTAATCAAATGAATTTATTAAATAAAGCTCCGTTTTTTAAAACAATGTTTTTCAAGCTGCAACCATTATGACCATAGCAACCGGTGATAACATATTTTGTATTATACTCTTGATGCCGTTTGCCTCTGCTGTACGAAGCCTTTAAAGATAAAGTTGAGTTCTGGTCATGTGATTGCATTGTGAAAGAGACGGTGTGGAATCTTTCAGAAAAGGTTGATCAACTAGCATATAAGTATTCGTGTGTATTGCAACTTGCAAGGTTCTGGAATCATCAAAATGAAACGAAATTTGGCCAAGTCTTGGTAAAGTTACAGGCACTGTACACAGAAAGATGTATATAGGACTACAGGAACACATGGCGTAAAGATCCGTCCCGATTTTTACATGCCATATTTAGAATATGAAGGCATGAAGAGCCATGCTTTTCAGGGAACATATTTTATCTGATGTACTTCCACACTTCCATAAAAACAATGATAACGCTCACAGGTTAGTTTTCACCTCTTCCAAGAACTCAACCTTCTCTTTAAGTATTCCATATTTCCATCACAAATACATTTCATCTCGAAGGGCAATCAACATAACCTCCGTTAAAACCACTTAAGTCGTTGAGAAAACACACGTGAGGCTTGTTTTGACTAGCAGCATGAGGCACTCTGCGTTTGGTAGGTTCGCCCCAGTCACACACATAAACCGATTTCAAATCTACTCAAATGGTTAATTTTAGGGCAAATTTAGGATGAACGTAATTATTGATTCGGTCTACTGTCGGTTATTAGTAGGTCTTGTTTGTGTGACTAGAATATAAGATTTAGAGGGTGGTGTTCTTGCAACCATGATAAGGCACGGGCTCTTTGAACCTTATGAATGCCATGCCAAGCGAGAAAAAACACACGTTTATATTAAAGATGAGAATATACAGGTGTATGTAGCTCCTAATACTCCTGTACTACTACATACTGGTACTTAATATTAGGGACGATGGCGAAGATAATGATGATGATGGTGGTGGTGGTGGTGGTTGTGGTGGTTGTGGTGGTGGTGGTGATGATGGTGGTGATAATGATGGTTATGATAGGGATGACGATGATGATTGTCATGATGATGATGATGATGGGGATGCTGTTGGTTATGATAGGGATGACGATGATGATTGTGATGATGGTGACAATGATTATAATGATGATAATAATCGGGATGATAATGGTAATGATGGTGGTGGGGGTGATGGTGGTTATGATGATTATTATGATAATATCAATAAAATGATAATAGTAATGATGATGTTGATCTTAAAAAAAGTAAATGCACTACTGCTGTTGCTGCTGTAAAATATTACTACTACTACTACTACTACTACTACTACTTCTACTTCTACTACTACTTCTATTACTCCTACTACTACTGCTACTGCTACTACTACTACTACTACTATTACTACGACTACTACGACGTATACTAATACTACTACTACTACTACTGCTACTACTACTACTACTATTATTACGACTTCTACTTATACCGCTACACTTATTGCGATGACATGTATAATGACAGAATTAATCATGAAATGACAACGCTTCTTTCGGCCTCCAACACACGTGGCACAAGTGTTCGCGATTATCTCTCTCTCTCTCTCTCTCTCCCACCACTGATTCCCACTCTGGCAAATGAAACGTGAATGCATTACCATTTAGAATATTTAAAACAATTGTTATCACTTTATATTATTCCACACGAATTTGCCATGACCCTCATTTCGTTTGATTGCTTATTTCCTGATGCAGATATAATGCGTAGAGAAAACGGTTCGATCATAGAAGCTCGATTACCGGGAAATCCTGGCACTTTATTGATTGATATTTTTGATGGCAGATGTGGGGGAGTTTAGCAAACACAATGTTTGTTTTATGGTACTATTGCCAATTATACTAGACCAGCATTCTGACAGTCTAGTAGCATTGGACTATTTTGGTATCCCGAGGTTTAAAGATGTTGTGGAATCGATCAGAAAATGTTAATCATCTAGCATATAAGTATTGGTGTGTACTGCAAGTTTCTGAAATCATCAACATGATAAGAAATTTGGCCCAGTCTTGATAAAGTTACAAGCACTGTACACAAAAAGATGTATATGGGACTACACAAACATGTGGCATAAAAATCCATCCCGATTCTTATAATGTTTATACATGCCATATTTAGAATATTAAGGTATTTGAAGAGTCGTGCCTTTCAGGGAACATTTTATATCTGATGTTCTTGCACACTTGCATAAAACATTGTTAACGCTCACAAATCATTTTCACCTCTTCCCAGAACTCAACCTTCTCTTTAAATCGAGTTAATTGCTGCAGTGCACCATGATAAGACGCGGGGAATTATCAACTATGATGCCATAACATGTGATTATTTATGTATATAAATGTATGCTCGATTTTTTCTTCTTCTTCAGTATCTGGGCTTCACGAAAAATTCGACCATGACTCTTCGTTTTGTGCCAAACCACATTCTCGTATTTCAAAACAATCATAAAACTCATTTTCTTTCTTGTGTGAGGTTATAATACGAGGTCAGCATAGAACATGACAGAACTGAAACTAAAACTACAATAGATACTTAGTATCTTCCTACATGCATATACCACCATCGTGACTTTGATTATAAGTGTAATAAACACATTATATATATGATACCTCAAGCCACTTAATAATACAAAGATAAATTGACAACCCCTCATAATTATTTTACAACCTAATCATGGCACTAGTCCCATGACTAGAGACAAAAGGGCGTTAACTCGTATGTATTAAGATATATTCAACGTCTTTATAATTCTCAATATTAGCACACAGCTAAGATGAGTGATATAACAATAGACAGTTTGTGTCATATTGACCGGATGTGAGTGATATTAAATACTTTAACAGTCTGTTATTCCCCTGTAATTTTACAACAGTATATCTTAATCATGATTGTGAGAGAAGGGTGCTAAAAAAATCGATTACTGTTTAAAGGTGTCAGAAATATAAAGGTACTCAAAAAATGTAACATATTAAAACAAAAGGGATAAAAGAAAAAAGGGAAAACGCGAGAGGCATATCGTTTGGCGAAACAAGAAAACAGTTAAAATATAAGGATTCGCAGTGCGGGAGTTAACAATATTGAATAAGAAGCTTGATTTATATAGGGCAGGGCAATTATTTTCTTAACCTCTATCTCTTGATATGGTTCACTGTCATATTTGTTGCATATCGTTTGTAACACAAAATTAGCTGACTTTAACAATGCTAGGGAAAATCAATAATGTTATGATTATTCCAAAAGCTCAGATAACACAAACACAACTATATCGAAATGTTTTGTTTTTTCATTATCATTTCCGGGCGAGGGGGGGGGGGGGGGGAGGGCGGGGTAAAATTAACGTCAGGTTGTGACGGTACGTACATGTACCATTAACAAATCAACATATTGTGTGTTTGTGAATCCCATTTGTAACATATCGAAAGCGCATGGGACATGTGTAATGTTAATCCAATACAGTAAGTTGTTTGCTAACGCCTCGGGTTATTGTCATGTAACAAGATCAATTCGGAGGGGAATGGGACATTTATACACACAACAAGTTCATTTAAAAAATGAAGGTGAGTATTATCGGTCATGCCGGTTTATTGCGAAAGATACTATCTTGAAGAGTCTGCATGGGAAGGGTAGGTGATTCAGTGAGGTTTTGGAAAGCTTTACATTCATTTAAAAAAGACCCAGTCTCGTTGAAATTCACATGCACTGCACACACATATTAGCATATATGTTGCATTAGGTTTGGTCCGTGGTCAGAACTCCTCTTTATCTTCAAACATCGTATCTTATGCTACGGTCACAAAGTTTCGTACGAATCTCCCTGTTTTTCCATTGTCTTCCCGAATTTCCATTGTCTAAAAATCGTTCGTACGGCGTTCGTAGCAGTTCGTAATGGCATTTGTGACCGAGGCTTTACAAAGAATACACAAGAACGACCATATTCATGATTTCTCATTTTATTGTCATTCACGTCTCTCATGAAATGAGCTCTTAGGCTTTTCCCTTTCTTCCTTTAAGTTTTGCTTATTAAACCTTTCTATACAATGAAAGTGGACGTTTAATAACGAGGACATCAAAAGCTTGAACAAAGCATATCATTTGAAGAAAAGGTTTCACTTTCTTATATCTTTGTTGTTAAAGTGGAAGTCGAAAGCTTGAACAAAGCATATCATTTCAGAAGTAGTTTCACTATGGACCTGGTTTCACTTAAATATATTTTTTGATCACAAGGGAACTGTAATCTTACACTTGTATATGCGCCTTTGGCAAATAAGTTTAGACGAACATAATTGCCGTAGTTAGGAACCTATTAGGTTCATTCTGAAATATTATTTTGCTCATTGTTACAAAGTTTCAAGTGTACAATGAAGAACAATTATTGTCACAAATTAACATTATTGCAGCCTTGTCATCGAGATTGGTTTAAGAAAAAGACAAATGTTTTAAATGTTACTCTCGTGGATAATTGGATAAGCTCAGCAGCACATCAACGGATATTATCCATCTAATTGCAATGGATGGATGCAGCCATCTCTGTTTAGTCAACCTGACAACTATGTTAAAGAGAACGTTGAAAGCTAGTAAAGATGAGGAAAAGATGTTTGAGGGCTCATTCATTCTTTTTTTTTTTTCACTTTCAATTGAAAGACTAGCATTGTTGAAATGTCCCCTGAAAAGGATTACACTTAAAATGCTCTATCATTCGAAATATAACGAGAATGTCTGAAAGGTTTGGATACAACTTTAAAGCCACATGACTTCGTGTGTTTATTTTCATTTATTCTTAGGTCAATCTTTGTAAAACCTTACAGTCATGACAGTTTACATCAATTCTTACGTACTACATCATCAACTTTTCACAGTTGCTCCCAGATAATATTTTCATAATGTTATTCTATGACCCCGTTGCATACAACTATCAGCATCGATGGTGACCTTGCCATGAATGGTAACTTCCATTAAAACCTTGATTTCATTGTTTTTTTTAGTAATGTTGCCATGGTAGTAAATATTGATGCCAAAGTTACCATTAGTGTTAACATTTTTGGTATCCATTAGCTATGCAAAGATTACAAAAAACTAACTTTATTTTTATAAAACAAAGGTGAAACTTTTATTAGACAATTTTATCTAAATTCAATGCTTGGAAACATTCGAAGCCCAGCCTAAATGTCACACATCTCAGCAGCGTTCGAGAGCTCTTCAGGTGCTATGCCGGGGCTGTATTTAAGCGTTTTGTAATTGATAATAATCATTACTTCTAATGTTTCCAAGCATTGAATTTTCATAAAATTGTCCAATCAAAGTTTCACCTTTGCAATAATGAAAATAAAGTTTTTAAAATCTTAGCACCGTTACTTTAACGGGGCCCAGTACTCGACCTTGTCTTTAAGGTAAACTTTGTTTTGTTTTAACATTTGCAGAGTTCCATTAATCAGTAGCCGATGACATTGATGTAGGCCATGTCTGATTGTATATTTGCGTATTAGCCCGTCACCCAATGGTTGCCAACATTAATGAAGTTTTAAGAGGTGTTATAAGTTATTGGTTCGCACATTTTCAAGATGCCTGAATCTTGAAGGTACTTAAATATTAAACCAACAATTGTATATGCATTTTGAATCTACTGGTATTTGGAGCTGGATATTACTGGCCAGGCTCTCTGCATTATTAGTGTGGTTAATAACAAGAGATTGAGATAAGGTTTATGACAGCTAAGGCAGCAGGTGTAGGTGTATTGATAAAGAACCTGGAAACCTCCGAGGGACATGAACATGAAGATTAATAAGCTTATTTACTCTCCACCCAGGTGAAGTTAATCAGTAGCTCATAAAAATTCAGTCATCGAATGTTTATAGCGCCTTGGTGATGCTGGGCTAAACTCATGGTAATTGTAGGTGTATTGAGCAATCCCTGGGTGGATATTTGCGCAATATAAATGTAGTTATTCACCATCTAATAATAATCTTATAATGGCACTAGCCCATCGACTTTAAACCAATGACCCCACGGTTGGGAGACCCCTGCCTTACCACTGAACCACCTCTTTTGAATGACTGCTTTCGATTGTTGGGATCGTTTCATCATGTGGCATCATGTACAGACCAGTTTACGTATGTTTTCAAATTTTGCAAGCGGACATAGACACATAGTTCTTCCGTTGAAAGAAAAGACACTTTTGACCCGAAAGATCATACGAGTTTTGTTCGACACAGCAACACTAAGTGTAAATGAACTTCAGCTATAAAATGTAGGTAATAGAGCGTAACTGCGTAGTATATCGTTAGAGAACTCTGGAAGAACGTTCAAAATCAAATTTAATGCACGTGTTAAATTAAGAGGCAAAAGGTAAGTTCTATGTAAGTCCTAAACATATCACTGTGTTGTCGTTCTTCAGGAACTAGGGGAGTAGCATGAAATATTGATATGAGTTAGGACAAATACCTTGTCAGATTATTGTGTTTGCCTACAAATACATCTAGGGGTGTTTCACAAGGACTAACATCGACTTTAAGTTTGACTTAACTATGGCAGGCCATCCATGCCACTGTTTGCTCTTACCGTTTACTGACATTGGTCTCTCAAGGGACGTACAAATCTACAGAATTTATATTTTTTGATAATTCAAAGTTCATAAGGGTGAGAGCAACCAGTGGCATGAATGGCCTGCCACAGTTAAGTCCAACTTAAAGTCGATTTAGTCTTTGAGAAACACTCCCATGGCCTTTAAAACAAGAGGAACCAAAGTCCTAATCCGTGGAATCCGACTTATGAAGGTGAAGCTCAGGTTCAGACCAGAAGCTTATGAGGTTAAACATGGCTGGTCTAGTTCAATTTACATATTTTACGACTTTAAAGATCAGGTTGAATCCTGGTCATGTGATAAGAGTATGGAAAAAACTGTGTGGAGAAGGCTTGTATTTAAAAGAGTTGATGAATATGTTTTCAGCGTTTGTTTGGAATCATCAAAATGAATAAAAAATAATTGACTCATTTACACAACAGAACAGGAGAAATTTGTATATGGGACTAAACCGGACGACACACCCATTTGGCATGGAGTTTATTCCAAGTTTTTCCAAAAAATGTCATCATGTTTCGGATATAAGTGGATGTGCTTCCCATGAGATGTTTCCACCATGATATCCTTCAAACTGACCCGTCGGGAATGAAAGAACTCACAAATCCCTTTTATTTTTACTTGAACCCAACCTGCTCTTTAAAGATGGCTGACCTAAACCCTCAACTCGTTTAAGCTCAATTTAGATATTTTACGACTCAAATCATTTTTAAAAGCATCAAAATATGCTCCAAAAGAGAAGTGCAATACGACCAAAATGCACCGCTGAGAGATGTTTTAATGGATTTGAGTACGCTATACTGCAGCCATGAAGAACAAAAATTGCTTCGTTTAACGGCAATCTACATGCATAAAGGTTAAATCAATTGATGTAGAGGGCTTACCTCACGCATATTGTACACATTTGCTATTCATATCAACTCTTTTTCTTCTTTTTTAAAGACCAGGCCCATGATTATTTACCCCTGGGACACTCGGATATTTGCTCTGGTGACAACTTCCCCGGTCTTTATTTCGTCAAAAGTATAGTATAAGGTTAAGAGTGCAATGTGTCTTAGGTTATAATGTTCATTGTTAGATATAAGGTTTGGGGTTTGGGTAAGTGTTGGGTCCAGGATTGAAGTTATATTCGATTCGTGTAGGAAATTACCACGGAGCAGTGTCGCAGAAGAAACCGTCTTGGTAGTTACCTTCGACGAGACTAAAAAATCGAACCTTCAATCTTCACCTCTTCCCAGAGCTACAAAACTGAAATTCTTCTGAATCTAACACAAACATGAAATGGGGTTAACGACTTTCCCTTTGCCATTTCCCGTTATTCTTTAAATCCCGTAGGATGAATTCAGTTTATGTGGATCGGGTCACATAAGTTCATACTCCTTTTTACTGGTTCAGTGCAAAACAAACATGTGAAAATATTTGACATTGAGCATTATGCACACATTGCTCGTTGCTCTTCAACTTTTAATCTAATACGACACACTGAAAATGAACAAAAATAAACCACTGTTGTTTCTTACTTTTGTTCAATAATTTCAAAATAACTAATCTTATATTGACTTAAACAAGGATAACATGTTTATTTCCAATACCGAGGGGGGTGTATGTACTGTAAAAACAAGACTAAATCTAACTGTCTGTTATTATACTGTGTATGTTTACGATTCTCGAATTACATAGTTTCCCCTGTATCATTGTGCTAATAACCTACCCTCAGATATGAAACTGCATATCAATGCAAACGACTTCCTTTAAGATATTAGAATCTCTTTCCGATTATCTTCGAATTACATGTTTACTTTCCTCGCCCAAAGATTTTCAATTTCTTTTTCACTGAACTTGTAATTTTAGCTCATCAAGACAATCTACTATCCGGGATGCCTGGGGAGTTGAGCGAAACAAGGCAACAGGTGTCCTACTCCAGCGAATCCAGTTGAGAAATTAAATGAAATTAAATACGATGGTTTGCCATACAACCATAATAGATCATATAAATATAAAAGAAGTATTAAAGGCAAATAAATACTGATCGGTAGCGCATATGTATGTACACTGTAGGAGTAGGAGTGAAGTAATCCAAAAACATGCATACAACATATCAATCTAGCAGTTCATATTCTCCGTTCACTTACGTGTCCATATCTTCCTCTGCAAACTATATATATTTTGGATAGAACTGTGACGTTCTGGGCATATAACCATAGTCGAAAACACGTATATTGCAACTTAAATCGGATGGGTCGTCAGATTCCATATGCAGAAGGCCATAATTCGCTGACACCAGGCTTGCTGCAAATAGCATGGAGGACAGGTCTGCACACAGCGAACCCTATCAAGAAATTTGTTTTCCCTCCATATCAGCACATTATTAAGTTCTGATTAGTTTCAAATTTACACTTCATATGTCGTGCAGTACTGAAACAGTGCAATCGTTCATCTCTTATATTATGTCAGCATCTCTTAATTGAACATATTCTGTTTGGACAGAGATGTTACCCTTTAAAGCCCCTCCCCCTATCCGGTCACTTATATCCTCCTCCCCGCCCCCTTTCCGGATAAACCCCCATTAGTCATACGCGGATAGGGGACACCCCATGTCGCCCCCTCCATGGACCCTTGCCAACTGCTCATTCGGACGTGGCTTCCTTCCCAAAACCCTTATCAGATTTCACCTAATTTAGAAAAGGGTCACAATTTGTCACAGTCGTGAGAAATATCAAGCCTATGTTGCTGTAATATTATGTTGTGTTACGTCACTTTCTTCAACTATTTGCCCTTTCTGAGATTAAAAAAATAATCATTCGACACGGTCTGAACATATTGAAACTCGTGAACAAGTTTGTATTCCAATTTTGTTTCAATCAATACATTTTATTCATTACAAATAGCAAATGTACCTATTACTACACATGCAAACTGTGTGTAAAAGTGCACACATGCCTGTGCAATATTACACTTTAAAACTGTTTTGTTTGTTTAAGTAATACGATGTAACAATAACAATGAAAGAGTCAAACATTTAGAATCGAGGACCTTTTTTACCCCGCCCCTCGATATAATATCAAAGAGAAGCTAAAACAAAGACAATGAAAAATGGAGAGAGAGAAAGAGATTTTGGGAAAATTATGGAAGATATTGTTACAAAGATAGACGAATACATTAAAGTGGGGAAGAAAGTGGGGGAAGAAAATGAGGAAAAGAAAAGACAGCAGACTCTGCCATTTAATATCGTCAAAGAAACAACGAAAATAGCTCAACTCCATGTATAACTAAATAAACGTAAAGGAAAACCTTTTGTAAAGTTGAATGACAACCATCTCCCTAATTCTTACAATGGACAAACGAAGGAAAACATGTATTGGCACATGATCATCAGGCGGTGGTTGCACAGGAAACGGGTAGGATTGTACAGTTTGGGGATGGATTTCAAAACGACTTTACGATCATTGTCAGATTATAAACTTACAAATATAGGGAAACACAATATTAATTGTCTTCGGAGCGGTCGAAGAGGAAGTGTCGAAAGCTTTAATACAAACTTCCTACTGGGTGATGATAACATTGTTCAACAAAAGACACACACTCGTGATGAGAGAATTAGAATAAAGAAGACAATTAAAATTTCGATCATTTTACGCAAAATGTCGAGAAAAAAACCCAAAAGAATATGAAGGTCTTGCTGCAATAGCTGGCGGAATTAGGGACACTTCCCCACCCCTTTAAAACCAAAGTGGCATACGCCGAGTATAGGAAAGACATTGTGCTATCCCTTTAACCGTCTTCATTTGGGCCCCTTTCAAACTTTCAGACCTCAACTGGACCCGGCTCTTACTCTTGTTGGCTGTTGTTTGGTTGTTGTTGTTGTTGTTATTATTATTGTGTCAGTCATTTTCGGAATTGTACACCGCCCCCCCCCCCTTCTTTTTCTTCTTCATATTCCTGGATCCACCCTTAGGGGTCAGTATCTCATATCAGTTTTTAGAAAATGCCTTTCATTTTATCTGATTTTATTTCTCAAAATTACTTCTCTTTTTGCAACGTGAATATGGGTATTGCAAATCCCCCTCTTCCTCAAGTAACAAGTTGCGTGTTTCCTGCTTTAGTGCTGGTTTGTTATCGATGCGATTGAACCATAAACTTCGGACGCTGACAAAATACTGGTGGGTATTATATCAAATCATAAAGCCTGTACAAATATAAAAGACGAGTTATTTTTAGACGTAGCTTTCGATTCAGCAAACAAGGGTTTGTCGATAGCTAAAGGGCCTGTACTATTGTTGGCGGGCTATTATACATTGTGTACATTGAACTATTGGACTTACAAAGTCCCATATTCCACGCCTGAGAGGGAGAACGAAACGCTGTATATTGTGGAAACGGAAAATGTGTGATTCTTTACACGCGATGGATGTTTAGCAAACTGTAACGATACAGCTAAAATACGACTCTAAAAGTATCATCGCTTTATTGTGGCAACGGAAATTAGTTCAGAATGGCATGGTTGGAATATTATACTCAAAGTAATCGACAATCCATAAATATCTCACTTTGTTCCCCCTTTCTCTATCATTGTACGAAATCATTCCAATCTCGTATACTCTCTGATTTTCATGAATCTCTCTTCCTATAATCATATTTATTGTATTCTTATCAAACTGCATGCATATTGCATCCACAAAAGCAGATAGACAGCACTCGATACTCGGATTCCTCCCGATTTCCTCTTCTGTGTATTAATTTTAATAACATTCAGGGGTGTTACAGATATTCTAGGTTCGAGCTCCGGCACAGCACTTCGAAAGTTACCGATCGTTCTGTTTCATTCTGCTTATTTCGTTTTCTTTGATTTTCTTTGTTCTTGTTCGTATGTATCAACATTTGGTGAGGTTTTTCAGCTAAAGGTTATTCCTTCGAGCTTGTGTTGCTTACATGTACATTCTACTCATCCAAACAACCCATCTACCATGTTTACTGCAGAACAAACCACCTGACATTTCCTTAAGCCCATATATATCTTGAAAATGTCCATTATCACCACTCGTAAATTGGCTTAAACAACAGTACTGTAAAGCGCTCGGATACTACATAAAGCAACACTGTTACATTCCCTTATTCATATTAGTTATAACATTTACCCTTTCACATACATTCCTAATCTCACCTCTCCTTTTATACATCAACTAACTACCGGAGCAGGTCCTCGCATGCTGAGTTCCTATAACAAAAACGTCTGGGCTGCGTCTCACGAAACCGTCATAAGTACAAGTTCAGCGACATCCTATTGAAACGCGTGTTAAACTTAATACACGCATTTCAATGGGATGTCGCTGAACGTGTACTTATGACGGTTTCGTGAGACGCAGCCCTGATTGACACGCCCTCCCTTCATGCGTGTTAGAAAGACGTGCAACTTCTTAACATGGCGCCTAGTCATAGCCCGCGGGAGGTAAATGTTTCTATATTCGCCACATCAATAATATGCGACAAACTGGACACATGTTACTGTTATGACAACCATGTTACAATCAATATATAATGTATCATCATGCCATGGGACCGTGGTAGCTCATTGGCAAGAAGGTACTGTGACATACCTGTACTCTATTTTACACACACACAAACACGTTTCAAGTTCATAGTCAGTATGTGCCCCCTCTCTCTTTCTCTCACCCTTTCAATTTCTTTCATTTTTCTTTGACTCTCATTTTATGAAGGATTCTCATTATTTTTAAGACCCCTCTCTTTTCACCCTTCTCCCTCTCTCTCTCTCTCTCTCTCTCTGTCTTTTTCATGTACAATTAACATCATAGGTATTCCTTTCTTTGTTGTGATTTTCGTATTGTGCCGGAAAGAGGGGGGGGGGGCGGTGTTCCCAGAAAACAGGAAAAAAGTTCCATTCTAACAACTCCCCCATTCTCTCTCTCTCTCTCTCTCTCTAATTATCAAGCATATCCATTGCATCAATTTACACCTTGTCTACTTGTTGGGGATGTTTCACAATACACAGATCCAATTCCGTCGGACCTCTTTAACTCTCTCATTCATCTGACTAATGTATAGAGCTCTCCTGACAAAAGCAGCAGACAAGGCTTCATAAGAAGGAAAGGAAACTAATCTAGGGACATTTTTGTAAAGACGAATGCTTTTCAATACTGGACATGAGGCAGAGATATGATGAGCTTGTTTAATAACATGTGGGACATGTCAGTGTGTGTGTGTGGCATAACTACCTTCCTCGACATGATTGACATGATTTTATTATTTTTAGTTTGCGCAGTTAATTGAGAACTAATATACGAAATTTGATCTTTAATTGTTTAAACATATTTGTGGCTTAAACAATTGAAATTTCTCCCAGGAAGCATTACATTTATAAAAGAAATTTGATCTGTTGTCGACACACTAACATTTCCGACTGATTCCTTATTGACCTGACTGCCAAGCAAAGTACATCATGCTTGTATAGTAACTGTAGATAAGCAACCATTTTACCGATTGGTCAAAGTCCAAGCCGTTAGACTTGACAAATGAGGGTGACTGTCATACCGAAGGGCAATAGTGCATCGACCTGTTTTCGAACGCAGGACCTCCCACTTTAAGACAACTGTTTTAACCACTGAGTCATTTCACCCTTCAATATGCATACACAGGAGCGGATCAATATCGAAGAAGCTCGGCCCCCTCCGATTTTAAGACAAAGTTAATCGTTCTCAATACTCTGCAATTTTCATGGACCATGACATTTTTCGTTTTTACTACAGGTATTGTACCCCATCTCCTATTTTCAATGACGATGCCAGATTTTCTTCTGCAGTATGACTTCGAAAATTGCACTTCCTTCTCATGAGTTTCAAGAAAAGGTACGCACCAATAGACCGAGCGATTCCATTTCAATTACATCATGAGGGCTATATTTGTTTCAAACTTCTAGTATTTACGGTCCGGCAATTGCAATAACTATCATAATACTCACTTGGGAGGGAAATCGAAAATAAACTGCCCTCCCAAGTGAATAGTATGATAGTAATTGTAATTGCCGGACCGTAAAAACTAGATTTTTGAATTTGATATAGCAATTGTGATATAATTGAAATGGAATAGCTTGGGTTATTGGTGCATACCTTATTGTGATTAGCTTCTGGTCAAGCGCAGTCTACTTTCGAGATTATTTCCGGTAATGTCCTTCGTTTGGTAGAAGTTGAGTTGTCGTTGTCGTCCTCGTCCTCGTCCTCGTCGTCGTAGTAGTAGTAATATTAGTAATATAAAAAATATAATTATTATTAGTAGTAGTAGAAGTAGAAGAAGTATTTTTATTAGTAGTATTAGAAGTAGTAGAAGTATTATTATTATTAGTAGTAGAAGTAGTAGTAGTAGTAGAAGTAGTAGTAGTAGTGAAGTAGTAGTAGTAGTAGTAGTAGTTTTAGTAGTAGTAGTAGTAGTGGTAGTGGTAGTAGTAGTAGTAGCAGTAGTAGAAGTAGTAGTAGTAGTAGAAGTAGTAGAAGTAGTAGTAGTAGTAGTAGTAGTAGTAGAAGAAGTAGTAGTAGTAGTAGTAGTAGTAGTAGTACCACCACCAGCAGGATAAGCACTAGAAGTAGTTATTGCTGTTGTTACTGTAATATTTTTTTAAATGTCTATTGCCATCAGATGCTTGCACAGGATATTTATTATTTAGCTGTTGAAAGTTGTGATGACGCGCAGTCAAACTAAATTGATCAAGTATAGTTTACAAGAAAAATTGATGCGTTGTTCTTTGTGAACACTTAATTCTTATATTTCTTTTGACACGAACATGAATTGATATTTTCATCAGCAAAATGTAAAAATACGGATTAGACTGTAATAAGCTAGTACAGAGCAAAGGCGGTTGTCGCTTGATAGATTAGCTAGATGGTTATCATTGCAATTATCGGCTAAGAGGATTAATTACAGAAACTTTAGCGTTCCGTTGCACTGTATCATATTTCACACCGTTGTGTTGCTGTAATGGCGCGAAAACATGGGCATTAATCATTCATACGGCTGGAGGCTATGCAATTAGTGCAAGTATGTTGCAGATGAATACTTACGTACGATCTACCACTTTTGCCAGGGCAGGTTTCATTTTGAAGGCAAGGAAACATTATTCAAACACAAATCGTGATGGCTTAATGACGTCATGCACTATTATTCGGAGCACAAAACGTGCTAAATACTCAAAAAATAACCTAAATTCTCCTGTGGTTTCACTCGATCAGACAACTATAGACTGCATGTAAGCCGTATAAAGTCATGCAGACAATTCGCTATTGTCGATCCATATTTTGTTCTCACGCTCCGACCCGGTTTCGTCTAATAATACATACAGTCTATGCTTACATTCGGACAAGTGTTTTAAACACCAACAGCTCATACATGTAGGATATCCTTTAAACTCCTACATTTGTGTCAATAACACGATTCTACTAATGGCTTTGAACATGTAAAACGGACGGGAAATGTGATATAATCCGTCATTTGGCGCACATTCAATGACTTATAAATCAAAACAAGCATGAACAGTTAACAAGGGTAAAAATTAACAAAAACTACAATTTAGGAAAGTAAGAAGCAAGGAATGATCGTCATGACAACAAAAGAACCAAATAAAGAAAGATACAGTTTACGAAAATACCAAGGATCAACTTATTATCATGACATTAATACAACTTTTTTTCATCAGCATCGTTTTCAAATCTTTGTTGAAAGCTACCGGTTGATGAAGATGATTTCAAGTCCATGGGAAGGGCGTTCAAGGCACATGGGGGCAGTAACAGAGAATGACCACTGCCCCTATGGTCTATTCTTCTCAGGACTGGTATACATCTTCTGAGCTGAGACCAGGGGAGTGTTTCACAAAGACTAAGATCGACTTTAAGTTAGACTTAACTATGGCAGGCTGTTCATGCCACTGTTTTTTCTCACCATTCACTGGCATTGGGTCTCTCAAGGGACGTACAAATCATGGTCACAAATCTACAGAATTTACATTTTTTGATAATTCATTATTGAAGGGGAAAATAGTATCTAAAGATTATTATGGTGAGAGCACACAGTGGCATGAACGGCCTCCCATATCTAAGTCCAAATTAAAGTCGATCTTTGTCTTAGTGAAACACTCCCCATATCTTGAAGGTTTCTTTAAAGCTTATCAGCACTAGTGTGGCTAGGAGGGATTGGACCACACAGCGAGGTCACTGACGGGTGGCTATCTCATCAACTCAGCTCTCAAATAACATAAGAAATAGAGGATCATGGGGGACCAACAGGCACCGATTGGGGAAGTTTTCTATATAGAGGGAGCAAGTAGCTACAAGTAGGACAGTGGGGCTTTATCTCCACCATATTCGTCATGTAGCGATCAGAGCAAAGTATTGTATAGTCAAGTTTCTGCCTCCCTTGGAGCCAGTAAAGTTCCTTGAGTGCTGGGATCATGAGATCGGAGGATATAGAACCAGAATCGAGGCGTGCCACTGAGTTTTGGCACTTTTGAATTCGTTTCATTTGCAAGTCAGGTAATCCATGGATTGAGCTATTCTACACGTCCAATATTGAAGTGGCTAGCACATGAACTACCTGTTGTGTGGCCTCTGGATTAAAGTGTTCGCGGATCCTGCGAATGCTTCTCACACGTGATAAGCCGTATAGTTCTGACACAGGCAGACATACTTGAGGCTCCATTGGCATGTTGGTCTCCAATAGAAGACCAAGAGACCATACCTTTGAACATGGGGGGGGGGGGGACGACGTTCGTCACACCATTTGCAAGATTGAGAATGATGACTTTCTTCATCTGATGAGGCGACCCGAAGAATGCTAATTCACTGCCATAGCACGTATAGAAGTTCATTATGCGTGAAACTGTTAGTTCCGTCTCAGGGTCTTTGGTGAATATTAAGTAAGGACGATTTGCCTCATATCCGCAATAAGAGTAAGAGTGAAACCCCAATTCACGAACTTTGCACTCAAACCTTTAAAGCCCGTCTGTACTAGTATGGCCAGGGGATTATACCTCCCTCCAAGGTCACTGACAGGTGGTTATCTCATCAAATCAGCTCTCAATTAACATAAGAAAAAGGGGATCATGGGGGACCAACAGGCACCGATTAGGCACTGCTTGATATATTTGCTTTAAGTATTGCAGTGGGGCTTTAAAATGCTTAATTATGGGCGGGATAAAATGAATAATCACGCTAGTTTTGTCACCGTGGTGTCATGTGATCATGAAAAGTATTTAGGAAGGTACACCGCTTCAAGAGCTGCATTGCGCTGAAAGTATCCATCATTTAGTTTAAAGGGATCGTTTAACAATGTTAAATTTGAGATACACGGCCTTACGTGATATCAGTGTCTGTGATATAGTGTAATATTGAAGCCCTAACAAAATCGCGCTTCAAAATGATCAAGAAGTGCCTCAAAAAAGTAAAAATCTTTGAGTGACCGGTTTTACCATACTCATTTTTTCCCAATAGACTGTAGTGTTACCAAAACCATTAGGAAAACACAAAATAAAATTTCGATTTTCAATCATAAATATCTTGATAATCAGAAAGGCGATCGGCTTGTAACAGTCATGGAGTTCCTGACTGACCTAAAGGTTTATAATTATCATTGCAGCATGAGCTAAATCCCGGATTTTATTTCAGAATCTGAGACAAAGTTACCGGATCCCTTTAAATCAAAATACCTAATCCCAAAGCTGCGGACAGGATAACGTATAGGGAATGAGAAGGGATTTTTGTGGAATTCGAAATAGCCAAAAATGAACGAGAAAGAACGTGAATGAACGGGAAATGACGAGAAAATACGATATAAGAAGCACGAAGGAACGCGAAGGAGGAGAGAGGACGAGGAAGCAGACATAATAACAAGGAGGGATAAGAAGGAACGATAACACAGATGGGATTAAAGCGGTGGATAAGAAGGTATGAGGGAGAACAAAAGGAAACGAGAAGGCAAGAAGAGATGAGATCGGGACGAATACGAAATAGAAAGACAAGAACCGGAGCAGGGCGGGAATTGGAGTAAAAACACGGAACGAGAATGGATGAAACGAAACGAGAAATGACGAGAAACAACGAGATGGAAAGAGAGAAAACGAGAAGGAAGAAGGAAGAATCTTACTGCTTTCTTTGGTATCGTTCTATGCTAAATAACTTATAATCACCCCGGAGATCTAACATTGCTTAATAACTTAATTAATATTTGAGATTGTTTGAGTAAATAACAAATAGTTTTGTAACGCCTCTTGAAGCTAAATTAGGAACATGCATACGGCAATAAGAGTGTGCCATGCAAAGTTCAAGTGACTGTTGAGATTAGGTTTCTCAAAGATGAAAATAGAATTCGAAATCCACATGAACAGAATTGCTTCATACACTCACTGATGCAATGCAAATGCATGCACAAAAAGGAAATCAATGTCTTTAAATCACAGCGATTATGAAAGGCTAAAAATAATGAAATCAAAACTATACATTTTATTTGTAGGGTATTTAATCTATAATCAATATTTGCATTTGGGTCTATTAAAGAAAGAGAAGAATAATACTGTAGTTGATAATGAGGGAAGATAAAAAACCAAAAATAATCTAAGAAATCAATAAAATAAATAATGACACATAAGTAGGAAATTATAACTGTCTAAACGTTTGCATGATCTAATATAGCAACAAAGTTCAAATAAAAAATAAACAGGTGCTTGTAATATAAGGATGGACCTTTATGTGAATGAGTAATAGTATAGATGACTCCCATTCTCAACTTCAATACTGAACATTATACTGCGAAAGGGAAAATTATTACCAGAATTCAGTAAAAAAAATCAACATTGAACATTGGAATGATTATCCAAAAGTCCGACAATAGTTGATCCAATATATTTTACAGTGTGTAGGCCAATCCTTAACGATTTGTTTGTTGGTTTTTGTTGTTTTTTTAATTTAAAAAAAAATAATCAAATCGAATTACAAGGGTATGTGGATTAAGCCTATGCGTATATTGTATTGATAACTACTGCTATCTACCAAGAACGAATTGCCGTTTGGTCTACAAATAATGAATGGTCGTTTGGTCTACAATCAGTTCGTCTACTACCCAATCAGTTTATTCTCATATGGTCTCCACCCACTCAGCCCGTCTACTACCCAAATGGTATAATAATAATTTCGTCTACTTATCATTAAGGTCTAATGACCAGTTAGGCCAATTGCATTTTTAGTCTAATTAGCATTTGGTCTAATAATCTCTGTGTCTACTTATCATTTGGTCTAATGACCAGTTAGGCCAATTGCATTTTGGTCTAATTAGCATTTGACCTAATAATCTTTGTGTCTACTTATCATTTGGTCTATTTCCCAGTTTGTCCAATCATGCCCATTTTGTCTACTTTTTATAAGGTCTAATAATCATTTGAAGATTATTATTATTTATAATTAAATGATTATTAGACCATAATCATGGATAGCACCACCCATTCGGTTTATTGTTCGTTTAATCTAATATACATTTAGTAAAATTCCCAGTTTGTCCAATGCCCATTTCGTCTACTATCCATAAGGTCTAATATTCATTCGATGATTATTATTATTTACGATTAAATAATTTATACCATGATTATGGAAAGTACTAGTAGACAAACCAGGCATGAGACAAACTGGGAATAAGACCGGCTTGAAATTAGATTAAATGAGCAATAGACCGTATGAACTGGTTGTAGAACAATTACACGGCAATAAACCGTATACGACTACGATATAAAGGTACCTGGGAAATTGGTGCAAACAAATTCAGGCAAACGAATGAGACATCACATCAGCTGTACAACTTAATATCATAAATAGATCCACTGTGGGAAAGCGCCACATGTTCTCTGTGTCTGTTTTGACCCAAAATGACAATTCAGAATAACAAGGATTCTTAAAGGTATACACCAGTTTTGGAAACGCCTCCTCTCAAAAAATGAAAAGGAAGCTAAATATTACCAATCATGTGAAAGAATATGTTTTGACTTAAACGTGATTATACAAATTTTGCCGGGAAACCGCCTACTAATTGATAAATTTGGAAAATTATTATATCTATCATGACCGGATAGATATCGCGCACGTTTCGCGTAGTCCCATATATATCTTTTTGTGTACAGGTGCTTGTAACTTTACCAAGACTGGGCCAAATCTTTTATAATGTTGATGATTCCAGAACCTTGTAGTACACACCAATACTTATATGCTAGGTGATCAACCTTTTCTGATCGATTCCACAACGTTTCTTTCACAATGCAATCGCATGACCAGAACTGGTCTTTACCTTTAACCATTTTCATACCATGCTTACTCTCCATTGTATGTACAGGAGTGGACGTCCACATTTCTATTAGTGGAATCCACCCTCACAAGAGCAGCTCACACCATTATGTTGGAGTGTATTGAACGATATTTGACACAATGAGAATGACCAGAATTGTATAACCATGTTTATTATTCTTACTATGTATAGAGTTTTAATTGGGAATCAACTCTTTAGTGAGCAATTACGGATCGACATTTTGGGAGTTGAAATATATACTCAAAAGAGTGAAATTCACTCGCAAAAGATCATTCAAACCACTACTTCTTAGTGGATTCGACTGTATTTTAAATGGTTCAACTCCAAAATGATTTCATAACCATGCTTACTCTCTTAATGTACAAGAGTTGATCATCTTCGTATACATCTCTCTCTCTGTTTCTTACTATGGTGTCCAAGCCTCTCCCCTCACCCTCCTCTCCCCCTCCCCCCCCCCTCCCCACCCTCCTCCTTTATCCTCCTACATCTCGAGGGGATCTCCATTTATAATAAGTTATAATGCACACATATCTGCAACTCTCAACCAACTTTCGATCACCATTTTGTGTCGCTAAAATAATTCTACTGATAAGGAAACTCCAGTTTTGAATTGGTCTTCGGAATCGGTGTGTCTCAAATAAAAAGGACGAAAACTCCAGCATTAATAGAGCACAATGTCGTGTTGAGTGTATTACTGGTGTATACATCGTTTAAACAGTGGTACATAAATGTACCTCTCTAGAAATGACATTGACCTTAACTAGACTTCCCGCGGGATGTCAGATGGTTAGGTCAATTAAGGTCAATTGAGGTCAAACGTTATGCAGCATGGTTCAGGAGAGAATTCGTTTCGTAGTACATTCCTGCTATGACAAACAGCATGAGAGAACATCCTGTATAAATACATTCGGTCTTCATTTAAAAAATAGACAGCTACAAGAACACTGTTGCTGGTTAGCATACTTAGACAAATAGTTTTTTTTACTTAACCCCTCTCTCTCTCTCTCTCTCTCTCTTTTCCTCTCGATATGCAATAGCCTGTTTCTTCCAATTTCTCATCGTCCATCCTACATCAATCTTCTCCAACAACTACCCCCTCCCCCCCCCCCCTTCTCTTCCCCCTCCTCCCAACCCTCCTCCCTTCTATGAAACGCGTTGTTTATCCAAACTTCCCCATCCTCATAAGTACCTCCATTTTCGACAGGAAAATTATGCCGGAATTTTAAAAGCATGTTTGCAAATAACATTGGCATCAATCCATTCATGTTTGCTCATAATTATTGATGTAATGGTTTAGGCATGTTATGACCTGTTCATTTAGCCATCTGCAGATTAGTCAGGCAATAACAAACATAAACCATCATCATTTAGTTAATCAAATATGCCTATCCAACACAGATCACCACGTGATATTTTTGTTTTTAATTATTTTTGTTGATTTTTTGATATTTTTTAGCGTGAGAGACACCAGCGAAAACAAGATTAATCAAATGAATCGGTCCATTGATTACCGGAGTTAAATGTACCCTCTAAATTTCATTTAATTTCACTTTCACTATTTGGCAAATTGAATGTGACTTTGATCAAAAGCACGATTTTCCATCTATAGAGCGCCAATGAGGTAGTCCTTTCCGCACTGCCAGACCACGTGACACAATTGTCAATGCACTATTATCCAGCTTGGCATGGGTTACATGACATCCAAACTGCTTTTTCAGGAGGGTTGTGAGTATAATGACACCACTTGAAAGAAATGTACATTTATTAGGTCGTTGCAATCACGAGCCACTTCCTGTAGAAATCCTTTAGGCCCTAATTCACAAAGGAGGTTTATGTACGTCATATGACGCGTTTTGACGCGTTTTTACAAACCTGGTTTGTAAAAACACGTCGAAACGCGTCATATGACGCACGAAAACCAAGGTTTGTCGACAAACCTCCTTTGTGAATTCAGACCTTAGAGTTTATACTATATTTCTATGTCCATTTATGTTCTGCGCATGCTCAAGGATAGAATAGTAAGGTTTTTGATTGTACAGCGTCAGACCAGGGAGTTGGAATTGACTCCCTGGTCAGACAAATTTTGTTTAAATGGGAGAAAAGATAAAAAAAAATTTTAATCTGGCTTTAGGGGGCTCGCGTTCGTAATCATTACTTTGTTATGTTATGGACGGCCGGCTATACACTAAAAATCGATACAATCAGAATCGTACTTGACAAATAGTATTATTGTGAATGTTGAGGAGAGACGTCATAGTCATACACCCCATGTACCCCCCCCCCTCCACACACCCCCTCCCCCCCCCCCCTCCCCCCCCCCCCCCCCATACACATGCCCGTCCAGCACTCTCTAAAGTCTAAAGTCTAAACTTCGGTACGTGATTACAATCAACGTTTCTAATTTCATGAGGTAAATGTTCCTTTATGCACGTGATGGCATCGCATCGCGTCTTTTTAAAGCTTCTCCTTCCTACTTTGGCTTGTAATATAAATCGGTCAAGATTGCGACTGGATATCCAGCGACAAAATAGAAATAGGATGGAGGCGTGAGCGGCATATTTGTATGCCTTTGTATAACTTGCAGGGCTTTGGTTTGGCGTATATCCAGGAGTAGCTATTTATATAGGCATCAATACTTGGCATGATTTCCTCATCGGAAGCTAATATTTACATGTAATTACATTGTATGAGCCTAATAATTTTGAATGGTTACACGACACATGAACCGTCGAAAAGTGCTCCGCTGTCAATACCCTACGCTAACTATGCTAACCGGATCATAACCACTAACGCTGAACAAAGCACTATCCTAACCTTAACCCTGAACTTAAACCTACAAAAACGGAAAGCCCCATACCGAATGCAACCCTAATCCTATTTTCTTAACGGGAGTATCAGGCCTTTAGCAATTGAGGCTGGAGCAAAATTCTGGAGATACATAAATGATTATTTTGGACTAATGTTCTGAAACGCAATTGAGATGGTCATAACAAATAGTAATTATTCTGGAAATGCATTTTAGGAGCACTAGCATGACGAACTGCGTCATGCAACATACCTTGAAACCATAAATGTTTACCAATACAAATATATATCCATATGGTGTGCACCTCTCGCAGTAGATTTAGGCGGATGAGAAACACCCCCCCCCCCCTTCTCCGTCCCCCCCCCCCCCCCTTCTCCGTCCCTCCCCCAAAACCCTTAATTGGCGGTGCTATTAATTAGGCCCGCTGTATTTGCAATGGCTAACGCTACCTTACTGATACGGGTTAATAAAGCACCATATAGGTAAAAGCATGAGGAAGAGATTTTCCACATGAACGTACCCCTAGGGTAAGATGCAAATGGATAAGAGCTTTCCTGATATACCCAGTTCTTTACATAGGTTACGACAGGACATGCCATGTACTGACAAGATTGTAGATGTACATGATCAGTCCAACCTTTATATATACGTTAATGTATGGTCAAAGATGGCTCCGAAGAGGTGGCTGCACAAAACAGAAGATCATTAATTATGGACATTTTATGTGTCTCAATCATGTTATAAATTGGGGGGGGGGCAACACGCATTTTCGCCCCCCCCCCCCCCGCAAACGCCCCCGTCCCCCCGAAACCAATAAATCAAATCAAATCAAATCAAGAATAAATTGATTAAGATTAATGGGGTTGCAAGAGGCACTTTAATAACGCCCCCCCCCCCCCATCATAATGCCCAAAGGAAAAGGCTTTTAACTATACCTGAAACAAAAATCACTGTACGCATAGACGTTCAACGTGTTCAACAGCATCCAACGGTATTAACAGTTGTGATAAATTAATCGAAACTTCGAAAATTAAAACAAAACCTCAACTACCTATCATTGTTGTCTCTCCGTCACACCGCCAAACTGACTCCAACCCGACTATAAATCGACAGATGCTTGACCATTCTGTGAAATGTAATGCAGGTATCGATCTGTTTGAGGTTTGGGTCATCTGGTGTCTGTCGGTTCGATGTGACAGGGGTATTTAATAGAACTTGTGTAAAAATGAAACCTTTTAGACAATTATCTTGAGTTTCCGCTCGCGAACAAAAGCTAATCATCATCACTCAAACGAAATATTTTTTTCTTCTCCAAAACGTTCGAGGTCCAAGAGATAGTTGGACGTGCAGAATGTGTCCATAGTTGATGTTAATTTGTCCAAGGGCTCATAGAGGTACCTGTAACTTTGGTCTGCAAGATTAAAAGCGATTTTGAAGAAGGGGGTGGTCATGGCGGTGGGGGGTGTCCACCCATTGCAGTTCAGGGCACTGGGGAATGAGGAGGGGGTGTTGGGCGCAATAGATGCAACATGTTGTGCCACTTTTCCATTTGCCAATCATGGATAAACATGTTGATATATACCTACTAAAATGACCCCCCCCCCCCCCCCCCAGCCCTAAACGTGTCGTACTTGTGGCTCTGATTAACACTTCGGTTGCTTTCTTCGCCTATCTGCACAGGTGATCGTTTCCCACACCCGCAATTTTGCACAAAACAATAGGCACCAATCGACAGATATATTGCTTTCTGCAACACATTGGCTTAGGTACCCACTTCTGAACTTGATCAGCTCCATTGCAAACATTTTAATATTGGTATAGGGTAATCTTGTAGCAGTTAAACAATCTTAAAGCCTTTGGCATATCTATCCGAAGCTGAATACGATGCGACACAGGGAGATTATTTGTGTGACATTGAAAGGTTTATGGTGTTATATTGCCCATTTATCGTTTGACAAGCATTTCAATACCTCACGGAATCGCTTGTGTGTCAATTTTGATCACCCCTTTTAATAGTACTGTTTAAATTGTAAGACTGTTCACCATGCGGCTAATACAGGGAGAAAGGATTAATATTGTTAACTTGTGCGCATAACTATTTTAATGATCGCATGTTAATGAGCGTGATGAGCACGCGAAATTCCTTGATCATCAATCATATTGGTTTACAGTTACATGGATTCCAACGGGTGGTGAAAGTAGACAGGGAAACCATAAACGGAACTATTAAAAAAAAAAATGAATTCAAAACAATGCTTGCTTATCATCCTCTACTAATGCCAAGTCGATAATCAAATAAGATAAATGATGATCACGTATAAACACATCACAATCTGTTAAGAGTTACACAATTATAAAGTGTACTGGTACAGTTATACAGTGTTACATTTTGTTCAAGCAACTCTATGTACAGGAATGTATCCTCTTTGATGCAATTGGGAAAATGAAATGGCGGGAAAGTGTCAGTCATCCTGGATATAGCTCATGAAAGCCATTCATGCGAGGGTTATGAAAAATATATTAAATTGAGCGAAGAGAGCAGCTCTCAATCGATAGGGATATTGATCACAGTGGCTGATGTTATGAGGTTGATAGCTCAGGCACATAAAAGGTATGCAGGGATATTTCTTCATTGAGGATCATACAAATAATGATTGGTTTCTTCCAGAAGATCTGAAGGTCTACTGATAAAGAGCTAATCGGGGACGGGTTCAAAGAGTTGATCGATACGCGCAATGAGATATAATTATGTGCTTTGCTAGGATAAGATGGAACCAGGATATTGCAAGGAGGCGCGATGGCTCAGTGGTAAAGCAGTGGTCTCGTAACCGGGAGGTCCCGGTTCGACACCAAGTCGATGCGCTAGTGCCCTTTGGTAAAGCATTAATGATCATTACCAGGTCCCTCGTAGAGGACTTTAAGCCGTCGATCCCCTGGTCGCTTACTTACAAGCATACACATGCTTTCTTTGCATTCAGGTTTTAAAAAAACACAAGCAAGGGATGTATCTCTTGTACAATACTGTTCGTAGACTACACATTGGGGCACACATAACACAAGAAACGAGAGTTGCAAACAGGAATCAGCCACTTGTCATAGAAAAACAAAGACATACTTCAGATATCAATAACAATTTGAAGGAGTTCAGGAAAAGATGAATTAGTAACGTCAAAAGCTAATAAGCATGGCTATTTATAGCTCAATGGTAGTAGTTATATATGAGATTCAGATGAAGCATCGTACTTGTAATTGCAGGTATAAATGGAACGTAATTTAAAAGAATATTAATAACACCAAGATTAAACATATTAGTACAATAGTGTTATCAAGACAATGGATAGCGGTATTCAATGGGGGTATTATACAAATGATAACGCACGTGACACTGCACTTTGTAGCATTGAATAGTGGAATTGTGGTGGTGGTGGTGGTGGAAGATTTTGTAGACATTTTTATCATAAACATAAAATCTGAAGCTGCAATAGAGCAACGACATATATATATATTGAAAACACAATATTACTTTAGTTGGTATTACAATGTTTTCCTGCCAGAAAGCATTTCATTAATGGCAACCATGAATGCTTGCTTTATACTGTCTCTTTCTCTACCCTCTCTCTCTCTTTCTCTCTCTCTCTCTCTCTCTATCTCTCTCTTCCTCTTTCATCTCCATCCTACACAATATATACATATCTATAAATGTCTTTTCACAACCCACATGTTTCTTCCATTTTACTTGTCCGTCGCAATGATCACGATGATGAATATATCGTGTTTCGATCTACAACTGTCGTGCTAGAGAAGCCGGAGGGGGAGATTCGTTTCCAGTCCATCCAAATCTGTAGATGGTTGCACTTTGGCTAATCGGCGTGACCATATAGAGAATGAACTTGGCCCGACCTAATTGCCATAATGATCCTACCGTAGGATTGGAGTCAAATGAGGCATGCAAGCGCCATTTTGGCGCGCCTTACCTCCCCTGAAACTGAAACAGTTATACCCTCGAAGATGAAGTCCAGTACAGGGGAGCGTTTCACAAAACTTGTCATCAGTGACAGATGATATTTTATGTTATAAGCTACTGAAATCCTTGCTTCTGATTGGTTATCAGCAGATTTGTCACTGATATTGTCATTTGTCATTGAAAAAAGGCTTTGTGCAACGGGTCCCTGGTCATGCGAATGCATTTATACGAAAGTAATTGTCTAGAAACGATCGGGAAAAATTGATTATGAAGTTTTAAAAAAAATTGATGCATTCTGTATTTTGAATTGATCGGAATGAAAAGAGATTGATGCGATTTTGAAGAAAGTAACATGCACTTCACACAAGCATATGGGACCACACACCCATGTAGCAAGGAATTTTAGTCCAAACTGTTCAGCTATTTTCGTCATATTTCGTTTAAACTCCCGATGATGGCATTTTAAAAGCAATCATTTTAGATTGGGGGTGGGTCTTCCATGGTACTCTTCCAACTATATTTTAAACAAATGAGAAAACTCGTTAAATTAGCGTTCCCCTTTCTGTAGACCCAATTTTCTTTTTAAGTCAGTTCAATAATAATAACAAAACAAACGGTGCTTATAAAGCGCTTTCCACCGAATTCTCTAAGCGCTATAACAAACAAAAAAAATAACGACAAACAATTACAATACATTTCAAGGCCTGCTGTGATTTGGACACAACAGTGAGGCAGGCGGGAATTCTCGGAAGCTATTTTTAATAATAGCAGTTTGCTAGAAGAAGAAAAACGTGTGCATGTACTTTCATAACACCAACATTCAATTTCCATCAGATGCCATTAAATGTTGATGATGAAAATATGCCTCAATGGACAATATTATCATGATTATAAAGTTGGTCTCGATAAAAATGTGCCTCAATGGACAATGTCATCATGATAAAGAAGCTGGTCACGTGGTGTAACAGTTTTATCGTTTGCACGCTCAAGTTCATATTGTAGTCATGGAAGTAGAGAATTTAGGAGGTACCATAAAACAAAGGATTATTTTTAGTTATTTTCTTCTCCTCTCTAACGCTTCAACTATCAATTTTTCGTCTCCTTTCTTTTAGCTCTTTCTACCCCTTAATTAACTACGTTAAAGTCCATTAGTTAGCGAGTCTTATTGAAAAGGAAAGCGATGCTAAAAAAAAAAGCTAGTTGGTGTTCTTCATGAATGGAAATGTATGCAAATTCAAAAGGTTAACAAAGATTAATAACAAAAGGCTGGGTTATCTAAATGTTTTGTTCAATCTTGCCGAAGATGAAAAACAATCCATACAGAAATGGACACATGGGACTACACAAACATAATGTATATAGCGTTTGGAGAGGTATCCTTTTCAGAAGATTTTTTCTTCTATACTAAGATATTCTTCTAAATTGACAAACAACGAATAAAAAGCTCATAAATTGTTATTACCTATAGACACCAACATTTATTATAATAACGAGCAGAGGCCTAAGAAGGAGTTCATCCACCTTTAACATTCATGAAATTGCCGTGGTAGATCTAACATGACAACTCAGTGCCATAAACTTCGTCCCACGAAAGAGCGATCTTTCCGTGAATCCGAAAATGACGGATCTTTTCTTCTATCAATCCATATTGAAACGATCGATCATTAATCAATATACGAAATATTATCTTTTTTGTGAGAAGAGTAATCCTTTCATATTCAAGGAATATTTCTACTATGATATTCTTCGAAACTAACATAAAGAGAAGAAGAAAGTTGAAATATTTGTCATTATTTACCAGAGCCCGCCCTTCTCTTTAAACGCAGTGGACTGATCGCGCGGGAAGGAACTCTTCTTAAAAAAACAAAATACAGGCAGACGATTCCCAATAGTGCATTCTGAACCCGGATGTGTTCGATTGATAAGGTTTTATACAAATGGTGTGTTATTGTGATTACGAATCATGCTATCTTGTTTTATTGCGAAACTGATATAATTATTGCAAGGGGATGTTTTTATTGTGTGATCTTATATCTCTCACCTCCCCCTTTCTTCTCTTTCTTTCTCTCTCTATCTCTCTGTTTGCCCCCTCCCCCTCTCTCTCTCTCTCTCTCTCTCTATCTCCTCTTACATTCTCTCTATCTCTCTTTCTCTCTCTCGCTGTTTCTTGATCTCTTTAATCGCGATCCTTTTTTCTTATTTTGCGTCATCTCAACAGACCATCAATCTAGGTTCTGAGTCGATCAGGGCTTGTGCTACGACTAAAGCAAAATCCCTAGGGTGTTTAACAAACATGACAAATGGTAAAAACAAATATTAAGTGAATCAAAACAGTGACTATTTTCCCGATACTTCGATTCAATTGGTCCTACAGGTCTGTTGGTCCTGCCAAGGGGTCTCCTTTGGTCCTGCAGTACACTGGTCCTCCTTGGTGGGACTAAGGGGACGTGGGATCTACGGTACGTTAGACCAAGGGAAACTCGTAGGTTGGACCAAGGATGCATGCATATAGAGCTAACACTAAATGGGACCACTGAAACAGCCAAAAATACATGTGTTTTCCGCCTATTCAATCATTCTAACCACATTATTACATATCATCTTCCGTTTACCTAACCCACTATTTTCAGCACCCCTTTATGTTTCTAAAGAACGGGAAACCAAAATATAGCACCGTCATAAACAAGAAATGTGGGAGTATTTTACTTCCCGGTTAACATTTTTAATTCATTTGACTGCATGGGATTAGTTTCGCTCTCTTTGATTCACGAAACCTCGCCTTTATGATTCCTTAGACCAATTAGTTCCACATGGCAAACTGCACCTCACAAAGATCACGATATTTGAACACCTAGCAGAAAATGGAGCAATTACAGGTTTTACCAATGATGATCATTGTACCGCGTAATCCCTTGCTCAAAATGTGCACGCAAAGCTCAGTGAATGTTTTTTATATTTTCGTTCCGCTTTCCAAGATAAAGGACTTGAACCCACAAGAATATAGAAAAAAAGTTTTTCTACCTTTAAAGATAAAGTTGAGTTCTGGTCATGCGATTGTATTTTGAAAGAAACGTTGTGGAATCGATAATAAAGGTCTAGCATATAAGTATTGGTTTATAGTGCAAGTTTCTGGAATCATCAAAATGATAAGAAAATTGGCCCAGTCTTGGTAAAAAGTTACAAGCACTGTACACAAAAAGATGTATATGGGACTACATGAGCATGTGGTATAAAAATCCGTCCCGATTTTTATGATGTTACATGATATATTTAGAATATTAAGGCATTTAAAGCGCCATACTTTTCAGGGAACATTTTTTATCTGATGTTCTTCCACTTTTGCATTATACAATGATAACGCTCACAACAATTATTTGTTACCTTTTCCAGAACCACACCTTTTCTTTAACTTTGGTTACTCAGACAACAGTTAGTGCCTGGCCTCGTGTTGGCCTTTTACGATCAACTCGGTGGCGCTTCTGGATGTTAAAATAGAAGAAGGTCGGCTTAATTGCTTGAGAGAACTTTAAAGATTATGTAACTCTAGTCCGAGCATGAAGGACAGTGGTGCTAAAACATTACATCTTGAAATAAACTGTATCGAATCATTATTCTAATGCAAGGTTAGTTATGAGAAATAAGGGAGATCCTATAGGCCACTAAAAATGGAAATAATACTGAACTAAAAAAAAGGGCTTTTTCTATAAAGCTTATCAGTACTAGTTTACAGGAGGGATTAGACCGCCCTGCAAGGTCACTGGACAGGTGGTTATCTCATCAACTCAGCTCTCAGTTAACATAAGAAAAAGAGGATCATGGGGGGGGGCAATGGTCACCGATTAGGCATTGTTTAATATAGAGAGGGCGCAAGTAGCTACAAGTGGTGCAGTGGGCCTTTAAATGCACACGGATAAGGGTCTAATGGGACTATAGACAAACATATGAAATCATTTTGAATTTTCCCTTTATCCTGATCCCTTTAAAGTGCTCATTAATTACTTTGGATTTTGTTCAATAGCTGTAAAAAGACGAGACACCGTTTTCTAATAATAGCATTTTTATTAATACCAGCATAAACTTGGCAAGATGACAAAGTAAAAACATATTGCAGGTTAGGTTTGTGAATTTGATTCATACCACCAAACCAAGCGAACCGAAGGAGAGTTTAGGGCAATACATATTTCGGTCGGTCTTTTGTCGATCTAATGTCGGTAAGACTTAAAAGTAAATTCCCATGCATTCATCGCGATATAATTATACATGTAAATATAACCTAAGCCAATATTACACCCATGATTTCCATTCATGTGTTCCGCATTGGTCGTGTTAGTTATGGCGTGCAGTTGTAAAAACAGACGGCGAATTGGGTTCAACGGATCGTAAGATCAATACCATAGGGGAAATGTTAAAGCAACTGCTGCCAACATTCGGCTATAAATACTACATTTCCAAATGCAGACAATATTTCCCCCCGAATGTTTTCCGGGTATTAGCGGGGAGGAGTTTGTTTTCATCGTATGTCCTTCCTGGTCAGAATAATGTTCCTTTGACACCGATATTAATGAGGACATGGGGCTACAGGGGGGGGGGGTGAGGGCACATTAACTCCCCCCCCCCCCCCCACCTCCACAGCCCTCAATGCCGGAAAAACGGGGAAGGCGGAGATGTAACCGGAAGAAGGCAAGTTAGGCAACGTAAAGAGCTCCACCTTCGGGGCGCAATCCTTCCACTCGACTTTTTGAAAAGTATTGGCGAAAGAGTACGCCATGAACAAAACTTGATCGCAATTCAGTCAACATTAAAACACAATTCTCTAAAAATAGGACACCGCTAGATAGCAATACTACAGTTAAACAAATTGCACAAAACTTATCCATTATAATGACATTCCTTGTGACAAATATCTGTCTTACATTATACAAATGGATTATATTCCTAGGAGTGAATTAGTTAGACAAGAAATAGAGAAATTGCTAATGTCTACACTAGTTGGTATTTACAATGAGTAATAAATATATTTTGTGAAATTTTTCTTTTATAGCTGTACAAAGTGAAAGAAAAGAAAAACAATTCAATGGCAATATCAATGCTATACTGGATTGCTTTTAAAAAGAATCATGTTTGAATTACGTAAGGTATCATTTTAATTTATCTACACTTCCAACATGTGATAGACAAGACTATATAAATTGCCTGAGAATCTTTGCGATCATTCATTTATGACATTTATCATAACTTTAAAGCCAGACCCCCCCCCCCCTCCCTTCAATCCCTAGAGGCTCAAGGAAACTCTACGCTACAGGTCTATGCTATCATATCCGGTGTATTGAATTCCAGGGTTATCTGTACTTGAATGATACATAGGGAACGCCATGTTGTTCCTTGTAATGCGCACGAATTTGATGAGACATTCAATCTTAATCGAGTGTTATCCATGTCATGAATATTTCAAAGTATATCCACGGTCTTGTTAGCTGCCATGATCCGCTATCCATCATGCAAATCTAATCAGCTTTTCACCTATTCGTCATGGCCATAATTACATTGTATGTCTCTATTTGTATTTCCAGGTGTACTAGTCTCTGTCTGACTACTCCCCTCTCTCTCTTTCTTTCTCCTTTTCTCTCTCTCTCTCTCTCTCTGTTTCTCGTTCTCTATCTAACTCGCTGTGACTCCTCCCTCCTCTCTCTCTCTCTCTTTCTCTCTCCCTCCCAATCCTCTCTCTCTCTCTCTACCTGTGTCACTGTCTCTCCCACTCTCTACATCTCTCTACACCTGATTTATCACCCCCCCCTTCTATATTGTGCCTTCCTTTCTTTTTTTCTCCCTCTCTCTCTCTCTCTCTTTCTATTTGTTTCTTTTGTGTGTGTTCTTTTTAAAATTTTCTGAGATATGGAATATCACTGGATATCAGTGTAGGAACATATACAAATATGCAAACAAAATAAGAAAAACCAACACACATAATACAAAGTGATTGAGTTTAAGTACTAATAGAAAGATGATAATTCTTTATAATCTTTTATATAGAAAACATAGGAAACAGTTAGAAAAATAAAAATACATATTTTCTGTTCAAACTCCAAAAGTTATTATTGAGTAGACAAAGAAGGATGGGCCTTCTGATGCAAACGCGTATTGGCGCCTTTCAGGGACTGATCTTTTACAAGATTCTTGATTGATTCTTTTTTTTTGGTTTGATTGATTGTATATTTGCGTTTCTGATAAAAAGGAATCAGCAAGGCTTTATCATGTTGTCTGCCATGTATCCGAGAAAATACAGTTTCTTCACCAGGACGTACTCACGATTTAGTTGCCATTGTGTGAATTATAAACTAGATACACTCACAAATTATTCTTGCCATGGTACACTTTACAGGAGCAAACTTAATCTTTGAATATGTTACTTCTACTTTTTGTATGTGTTACTCAAACTTATTTTTTTAAAACTTAATATAGGCCTAAATGTATTTATGTAAATTGTTAACAAACTCAATGCAGGCGGTGCTTGAAACCTTCATGTACGTTTTTATGTTACATAAATAGTAAGCCGATTTGTTCTTATTTTCACGTTTTACTGTTTGCCATTAAAACAAGTTTTTGTTGTTATTACTTTCTTATCAAGCTGATCTTGCCATTGTTATTTCGTTTACATATGTTGATAGAATTTTGTATCGTGTTCATTATAGTGTACTCGCATACTCCAATGGGGTGCTTGAGTTAATAAACTAAAACTGAACTAAATTAAACTAAGCTAAATTTACTTTGATGCAAGATGGCTGGCATAATAAAAACATCATACAAAAACAGGTGCAAGGATGGTTCGTATTATTATAAGAAGAGAAAAGAGACTGAACCATAAGAAACATTATTCATTGAATGCGTCACTGTGTTCCCGGAAATATAGTGTTCATATATTTGGGTGAGAAATTAAAATACCCCATCGTGCCTTTGGAAATCAACAATTGTATTTGTTTATTCAAATAATCATATCACAACAAGATTCTCAACGCGGTTTCGAATGTCGTAAAGCATATACTCAAGGAAGTAACACCAAATAAAAGTAAATTGAACCGGTATAGAGCGGTTCGCAGTTACATTCAAATCACCCTATCTGGTTCGAGATACTTCAAACCCGAAAGATATATAAAAGTAAACCACAAGCTTACATGGGTTTTGAATTATCATTTAGAAAATGATGATATCTGGTAGAATAAAATAATTCGGTCCAATGATAAGAAAGTTGTGAATGTTTGAACCGTGAGATTACTATGTCGATGCCAATTTGGTCAGTAGCTTTTAATGTAGTCGCGGATAACTATCCCGTTTGTCGTTTACAAAAAAATAATCAGAATTGTACAAACACTGGGCATTACGTAAAAGTTAATTAATTCTCTCTTTCTTCTTCTTGTTTTCGTTTGTTTGTTGTTGTTTTGTTTTTTCGTTTTTAAGGGCGTTTAAATATCAATGGAATTTTTGACTGATAAGCTGGTGATAAAAATTAATGTGCCTCAAATATAATCAGGGTTATAATCTGCATTTGATATTCTGTTTCGTGTCTACTACTAGAATTATACTGGTATATTATATCACATTATGGTTTTATCGAGGCATACATCCCCAGACACTAGACGGTTTAATATCAAATGGAACATTTAAGATGAAGTTGAGTTCTGGTCATGCGATTGCATTGTGAAAGAAACGGTGTGGAATGGACCAGAAAAGGTTGATCATCTAGCATATAAGAATTTGTGTGTATTGCAAGGTTCTGGAATCATCAAAATGATAAGAAATTATATTGGTAAAGTTACAAACACTGTACACAGAAAGATGTATATGGGACTACACGAACACGTGGCGTAAAAATCCTACCCTGGATTTTTACGATGTTATATGACATATTTAGAATATGAAGGCATTTGAGAGCCATGCTTTTCAGGGAACATGTCTTATCTGATGTTCTTCCACATTTGCATAATAAGAATGATAACGCTCACAAATTATGTTTCACCTCTTCCCAGAACTCAACCTTCTTTTTAATAAATATCGATTTCGAAAATATTTGACTTCTTGGACATGCGATCGCGGTGTGGAAGAAACTGCTTGGAAGAGATTGGAAAAGGTTTATCATGCAGTACACATACAGACATAAATATTGGAGTATACTGTGAGATTTTGGAAACATCAACATGATTTTGTTTAATTGGCTGAGTCATGCTGAAAGTCACATACTCTGTACACAGAAATGTGTAGATGGGACTACATAAACATGTTGCACGAGGTTGTGATCTATAACCTTCGCTGTTAATTGTCATATCTGGAATATGAGGGTATATGAAGAGCCATCCTTGTCAGGGGCCATTTTTATATTTACATGTATAAGGTATTTTTCTGTAATACTCTTCCACACAAACATAAAAAGGATGGAAAAGCTTACAAATTATTGTTAACCATTCCTCAACCTTTCTCTTTAAATGTAAAATAAAGAAATACTGTGTACAATTACATGTACAAATGTTATCTATGGAAGCACGAATTAATCATGACTGCTTCACATATATACTTGTATAACTTGATACTTTGTTATGACTACAGTTTTTTTCCCCTTTCTAATCAATTTTGCATGAGCACCACAAGACATGGCAGGTTTACAACACTTAAGGGTACAGATCGAGTATAGAAGGCCATTGTATTGTAGGCAGTATGCAAAACACCAGTATGCAGACATGCACGTGCACGATGAGATTTAAAGACTAATTAGTTTTGTTCATAATTAGTTGTTAGCGGCTTTTTGAGATGCAATAATGCGTATATGATATACTATCTAGGTTATAGGTATATTTGTTGGCATATTTGAAGGGGCAAGGGAGCACCCCCCCCCCTCCGACATTTCTTCAACCCAACAACGTGTATATAACAACAATTCATTGTAAGTTAATTGGAAAGATTCTCACTCCCATATTTGAAGAGGCAAGGGCAAGTCATCCCCAACAAATTTTCAAACAAGGACCAACAACAAAAATCAGACAAGTGAGAAGCTGCAGTGTAAATAGTTATCAAATCACTCTTGAAAATCCATGGACATTGCATTTGTAAATCTAAAATACAGAACTAAGGGAAGAGGAACTGGGTTCCACTATTTCGATAGCCCAATAGATAAAAGAATTAATGTTGTTCATATTGCATGACTTGTAATGAGAATTAGTAATTTCAATGATACCAATCAACATATGTAATGCATGCAACGAAATCCTGTCCCCTAACTGTATAACTTTTCAAAAGAAAACGTGGCTCACATTTATTTTACTCAGTCGCTTCACTAACTCGCACATATTTATAAGTTAATTTGATATCACTGTTACTAACCTTTGCAAGTAATAGTCAGATCAAAAGCAAAATGATAAAGATAATACAAATTGAGAAGAGATGGTAAATGTATTATCGAAAAATATTGGTGTTATGTATAAATTAAAATCATTTCCTAAATGTATATTGAAGATGATATATAACAGTTTGATATTACCATTTTTGTATTATGGAATACTTGCATGGGGAAATGCACATGAAACCCATATTAGGAAAGTGATTTTATTGCAAAAACGTGCAATTCGTACTATTTGTCATACTTCTTATCTTGCCCATTCACATCCACTTTTTAAAGAAATGAAAATATTGAATTTTACTGATATGTATAATTATCAATGTGCAATATTTATGTTCCAGTGCTATTTACAAATCCTTCCCAAATCACTTTTAAAACTTTTAATACGAAATTGGAATATACACCACTATAGTACTAGAAATGCTGAGAATTTTCACTTGCCACTTGTACATACAACTACATATAAACGTACAGTAATATTTAATGGACCTTGCTTATGGAGTACTATACCTCGTAAAATACGTGAATTGAAATTTGTTAACACTTTCAAACGTAAATACAAAAAATACTTGATGGACGTATATTGATATTAGCTACAGATTTTAACGGCTGTTAAATTCATTATATTTTACATGTAATTGTTGTTTGTTTTACTTTTTATTACAGCTTAACTTTTTATATTTGATTAATTGGTCAGCCGCATACAAGGACCACCTCCTTTCTGGCTGCTACCAGCATTAGCAATTTCCTTTGTATTATTCATGTTTATAAATTGATTCTGTGTTTTTCTGTGTTTATCTATGTTAGTAATTGTAATTGTGTGAAACTTTCTATACTGCTTTTGTTTTACCCTGTATGTTTTTTATTGCTTGGCAAAATAAATTGAATTGAATTGAATAAATGAGGAGTGTACATCACCGTACCCCTGCCCCTCCATGATGAATATCAGGCAAAGAAAAGTGCGATTTCTTGCCGAAATGTATGGGTAACCTTCGACTCGGCTTCACCACCCCCCCCCCCCCCCCCCCCTTCATCGTCTAGATACGCCATCAGACATTTTATTAATTCTCTGCTGAACTGTATGATATAATGTGACCAGAGTAATGCCGAGCAACAGACCAATTAATTAGCTCTCTAGCTGCAGCAGACTAAGGGGTCACGATGGCAACAACCTCCAAAAAGGATACAAGAATGTTGTCAGGTGACTTCTTGTTGCCAGAATGTACTCTGAACTTTACTCACACCCCCCCCCCCCCCCCCCTCCATGCTCACACCTTACGGCGAGACATGCTAGCATAGTACCGATAGTGTACTATATCACCTCCCTGATTATTCCAAAGGTGGCTGTACGGGACACACACACCCACAGTACATCCCGTAGTTTACTTTGCCTCTAGGCCTCTACTAGGTCATGTGACATACATATTGAAGTCATTCGCCGCGAACAATCAGTTAAAAATACATTTGCGTCGCTTTTCAAAATAGCTTTGCATTTATTACAAATAAAAGATAACAAGGCGTCTGTAGAAGGTAAGAATGCTGTAAATTAAAAAAATTCCTACGAGAGGACAAACAATGCAATGGTAGATTTATCATTTGCATCGATATCTCAGAAAATTTAGCAGGAAGTAATCTCGGACCGATTTCTCATTCTACCATACAAGTGTTGAATATTTGTGTCTGATTTTGCAAAATTCTAAACTGACTATGTTATAATAATAATAATAATAATAATGGTGGCTTCTTATATAGCGCACATGTCCGTCACGTTGTGACGCTTCTGGTGCTATCGAAACATATTTTAAAATTGTACTTAACAAATACATGAATTCACATTTTATTGTTATATCAACTGTAAGAAATATTTGACTCCAGTAACATGTAACAGCTTTTCTGATTGTATTCTTCTTCTTTGCCTTCTTCTTCTTCTTCTTCTTTGCCTTCTTCTTCTTCTTCTCCTTCTTTTTCTTCTTCTTCTACTTTAGTTCTACTTCCTGTCCTTTTTTTCTTTCCTTCTTTCTTTCTTTCTTTATTATTGTTAATAGTCAGAAAATGGCTAATTACTTGTTAGTTCAATCAAAGTGTCAAATAATACGTGTTGTTTCGATGCCACTCCTCCCCTAATGTTGCCCATGCACACAAGCCCAAGATGTACAGGATTACCAATCTTCCCATCTTACAAGAAAACGGGAATGTTAATTTAAGATGGATGCAAAAACAAACAGGCTCTGACTGTAAATAGAATGTTCATCGCTGTGCACTCTAATAATCGTATAGGCTTGTTGCTCCCATTGCATAATAAACTCCGCTCCACCAGATAACAATCTGAGAATACATCCATGTTCTCTTCAAGTCAGATTGATGGCTTCAATTTGGAAGGTAGATGTGCCCGAAAAGGGGGATGCAGGCCCTTGCAGAGCGTTGGCATTCGCTTCTGCTTTCTTCTCTCACTGACTCGGGCACGAGTCGGCTGCCGAGCCCAACATCGATTAGGTTCGGCAAACTCCGCATGGGACTCGGGAAGGCAACGCTGTACGCAATCCTTTGGAACCCGATTGGACACTGTGCCGAAAGGTGCTTTCCGACCTCCACACGAATCGGAACAAGAATCAACGATGTGTCAGAGGGGATTTTATGAACGAGAGACATGAGTTGGCTACAGCTTGATAGTACATGTAGTAAGAATAATTATTTGCTATCCTCTAACTTCTCAGAGATGAGATCGGCATTACAGTGTTTGGGGTATCCCTAAATTTTCTAGCAAATCCTTTTCTTGATTTCGAACTAGAAGTTGAACTTGCCAGTGTTCCGTCCCTGTCGCCCTCCTTTTAACTCGTTGAGACCCAGTGTAATAGTTACGTTTTATATAGTACTATCTCTCCAATATGGGTCGAATTCATGTTATGAATGAAATAAAGATCTATAAAAATGAATTATACACGGGATTTAATTTACAGATAGCCGCAAAACATTCACGTTGGTTCACTTGGCTTCATCAAAAATCCTTTTTTTTTATTTTAAGTGGGATCAAAATTTTCGTCCGGCTCAATTAACCACGTCGCTAAGCATCAAGTACATTCTCGTCATCCTTGGTAAAAATCCATTGACAATCTATATTAATAATGTGTTTGGTTCAGGTAAACAAAACATCACATATTCACGGACGAGTGGGGCTCCCGCAGGACTCTACCACGTCGAGGGGTGCAAAATAGACCCCCTGATGGGGTCATGCATGATCCCTTTAAACAATTGCTGGTATAAACTGGCGAATGTGGTATAATTGGAACACGTTTACCGTGCTCACTGTGCATATGTAGTGTTATGATTAGGACAATAGGGTTATTGATGTCGGCGTATTGTGGTGTGTTCTGTTTGTTTCATTGCAATGGTTTTATATTATATTAATAGGTACCTCATTACCACACGGTTCGCATTGACATCATCAATATAAGGCTTCTCTATCATGTCTAAACATGCACCTGTGTTTTCCTCCAGCTTACCCCAGAGGTCTGGCCCAGGGGTGGGGCAGGAGGAAGCGGTATTGAGGGATTCGCTACTCCAATTTACTTTCCTCTTTCACATTTTTCTCCTTCTTCTCTATCTTCTTCTTCTCCTCCTCCTTCTTCTTCCCCTCCTCCTCCACTTCCTCCCCTTTCCCATCTTCTTTTTCTTACTCAATTGTGCACATTTCTTATGCACGTTATAGACATAAAAAGGTCTTCGGGTGCTTACGAAAAATATGTAAGAAATACATGCTCCCCCCCCCCCCCACACCCCGAACTAGCTAGGAGCAGCTTTGACAGGGCTTGTATTCATCTAATCACAAACATAACCTACTAATGTCTGTAACCATACCAAGATCAAATTAATAAATTATTATTCTATTAAGATAATTGAAAACTCGACCGAAACTTCATATGACAAAGGCAGTTATATTGATGTCTAAAAAAGTAACTATTGAACTAACATCCAACACCGGTTCAAGTGAATTCGTACAATAAGGATCTTGAATCATTACAAAAATACCAATTGTCAAACTGCCTTCAATGACATTTTATATTACGTACATTCGTGAATTAAGAAAAACAGGAAGTTCGACTGAAAATAAAAGCGCAGCCCCATCATCGACAATGTTCGGAATGATCACGTGGGCGGAATTCAGAAGACCTACCCACTGGCGACCTACGAGTGGCTACTTACGACCCAGTTTACTTGTTTCCAAAATGCAAATCTTTCTCGATGACCTACATGCATACTTGTTTCGCATCACTAATGGACTGTGACAAATACACGCTTTTTATATTCAATCATACAGAGAGACAGGCAGAGGGAGAAAGAGATGGAGAGAGGGGTGCTGAAGGGCAGATCATGAGAATAACAAAGTGAGTGAGGGACAGAAACAGAGACAGAGACACGAGAGATAGGTAAAAAGAGAGAGAATAAGAGAGAGGATAGGAGTAAGCCAGAGATAGTTGGGGAGGGGTCAAGGAGAGAGGGACGAGGCCACGAGGGTGTATTTGAGTGGGGGCAGGCTTCTGTTGTAGCGAATACGTAATTTGTCAGCGCCCATGCACATTGCATACAATTTTAGGATAGTTGGTCCATGCCTGATCAGGCTTTAGTATATATTATTTCGTTTATAAATACCTACAGTACAGCTGTTAAACATATGTACAGTGTTATACTGAAATTTAAATGTATGTACTTGTAAAGCAGAAATCCCTCTTGTTATTTGCTTTTAAGTTTACAAACGAAAAAAGTAAAAGAATATCAATGAATGAAAAGTGAGCATTTTTTTGTTAATGTAGACGGTAAGTTTGACACACGGACACTAGACATTTTGTACGATAGATCATGAGCCGTAAAAATAATTGTTCCCATGGCAGAAGTTTAAGTGATGAAAATTATGATAGAACGACATTCATTTGACGTAACATAAGCGGAAAGCCGGAAATAATTCGCACCATTAGATTCAATGCCAGACTAATCAAAGTAATTAGCACATTGGTCAATGTCAGACTCATTATAGTTCCATTACTTAAAGGTACTATGTCCCATTTGCAGCCAATATCAAATTCTGTAGAACTTAGCAGGAATTGTGAATATGTGACCTTTGTCCTATCTGTGAAATTTAAACGTTGGCAGTGTCCTAATGCTCAAATATTATGCAAGGAAACACGTATAATTTCTAGACTTCACTGTCAGACACTGACTTTGATATTGACTTCAATGACAGCACGATATTCTCTCGAACGTTAACAGACTTCAGAATAAACTACCCCTGCGGACATATCAAGAAGCTTTATAATTGATCGTAATTCTCTCGCATAATTGATCGTATTTTTCTCGTATTTGATCGTTATTGATCGTAGTTGTTAGTGCTGAAAAGTAGCAAAATGTTCAATTTTTCGTTCCCCGTCTTTACCGTCAAATAACATAAGTCAAGTAAACTAGAATATATTCGTCACGATAATTGTTACAGGATTCCCTATATAATACAGCATACGATAAACCATATTAAATGCACAGGCATCCGCATATTTGATTTTTGCAATATGTGATATGATGTATGTTTCGGTGTTTGTCGTGGAATATTGGCAATGTTCCATTTCTTTCATTTTAACAAGTGGTATTTGCCTAATGAGCAGAGTTCAATACAGGTATTGTTTTGCCATATGCACTGCACGTAAGGAGTTCTAAACGATTAAACCATTAGTAACGACTCTAGTAGTAGCAGATGTCTGATGAAGGCATCATGGTACTGATTAGGCAATCATTCTCGACAGATTGAGGCCAAAAGGTCATTAGTTTGTAATTGTTTCTTAGACCCGATGATTAATGAGAATTTACATTATTGGAACTTAGGATGGAGTTGCACTTCATTTCAATCACTGTATTTGACATTTTTCTTCTTCTTTCTACGCGAAGCGTAGTTCACATACGGAAAACCCACTACTAGTCGTAAAGCCTATATATCTCATGATCAAGGAAATCGATAAATAGACTGTAGTAGGGCGGGCACCCCCCCCCCCCCCTACCCTCTCTCCACACACAAGAGATTCATCTAATTCCACACGGGGTCGAACGCCCCTCTGGCTGTCGGCAAACTTAACTATCTAAACAAATCCACCTTTAATACTTAAATCGAATCAAAATAGAATCAAACTTTTTGAATTATATATTATATTATGTTAGCACAGTACAGACACTGTTAAGGACGACTGACAATCGTGACAAGTATAAAGGGTTTGCATTTGCAAACTGTAACACCTCCCTCCATCCACCCCCGCCCCCATCCCTCTTTTGTTCCCAAATTCTAAATATACCCCAACGCACATGGACAGAATTGTCCTTAAAATACACATAGCCTTTTTAAAATGTCATAAAATTATTATTGAAATACATTCGTCCACACGAATTGAGATTTTCCCGTGGCTTAATAATATGAGGAACGCAAGCAATCCCTGAGTATTCACCCTAAACACAATGACAAAATTAGCCAAGGCACGCTTAATTTCTCAAGCGAACGTTTTCACAGTAAAAGCTACCGTATAGTGAGTCCACTCAGATATAACCGTAGTGGTTTTACCAGAAGACCGATTCATTCTCATATGGCGAAAATATACACATGTAGTACCCGCACATGTTAATCTCGTTCAAGTACTCTTTTTGATTATTTGCATTACTCCGCCTGTTGCTATAAGCGCAAATAAACATACAATTGTTAAGATGAATCTCTTTTGTAAAATATTGACTCAATTTTTGTAGTGAAACGTGCGAACTCGAACTTAGTCATGTGGTACGAGAACAGAATACAAATATTAGAACAAATAAAATACAGAAACGTTTGGGAAGATACAAAATGACCACCAACCTGGCTGTAGAGATCACCTGCTAATAAAGACCATTTTTTCATTTCCCTTTAGATGTTATTTTGTGGTCATGTTTAATTGTATATGTTTCACAGATATCATCGAAATGTTATTATTACTGTATGACGACTCCTACTATTATCTACATTATCTACATTTTTTCACCAGATTAGAACTAAGCTCTCGTATTACATTACACACTTAGGTTGCTTTTGCCTGTCCGTGCAGTCACTCGTTTGCCATACGTGCACTTTTGCACAAAACAATAGCTACCAATTGATGGAGAGATTGTTTAGTGCGACACAATGGCTTTTGCAAAAATTCCCATTTCTGGTCTTTGATAGCTCAATGGCAGCCCTTTACTTTTTAACTGGCACATCCCTTTGCACTGGAAACATTCAAATGATCTTGAAGCCTTTGTATATCTGTCGAAGGATACATACACAGTTACATTGGGATATTTTGAGTGTGGTAAATGAAGAGTTAACAGGGTCGGGTAGAATATCTATATGTATGTCAAACCTACTTTAGTGGCAATCTGTCTACAAAGACCATCTGTCTACAAAATCCACCTTTTTATGTTTCCCTTGAAAATGGTTTCTCATTGAAACGTATCTTTTGTAAATTCAATTTGTTTCAGCCTCTGGCTGCTATTTGAATGTTTTTTTAATCAATAAACCATATCAAATCAAATCAAATCAAAACGTGTACTAAAGGAACCTGTCTAAAAAAGACCACCTGTCCACAAGGAACACTTGTTATGTTTCCCTTGGGCGGTCGCTATAGACAGGTTTGACTGTAGTAGACAATCAAATGGATGAAATGAATTACACTATGAAGTTATGAACCATTGACAGGTGACCTTGAATAGAAAGATTGTTCAAATAATGATACTTTAAAGATTCATTTCGTTGTATGTTTTCATGCAAAGTCTCACAGGGACTGACTATCAATGATTTCAATGCAAATAGCACTCGTCGTCCTTTGAGGAAATGATATTACATTTAATGAAAATGTTTTATTGACGACTGTCAGGATTGTAATTGCATTATTTGGATTTTCTTCACATCTTCCGCATACCATTTCTGAACATTGAACCATACATATCAAAATAGTGAGGTGCAATGAATTGTATGGGTAGTAAGGTTACAAAGGGAATGTTTCTATCCCCCCCCCCTCCCTCCGTCATAAAAAGAAAACTGTGTAGAAAGTCAGGTCACGTTTCGTTGGTCCAACGTGCCTTTAACGAATGAGTACCAGCGCACATCTTATGACCCGTTAGTGACTCTCTCTCTCTCTCTTAATTCACCGGATTGAGAATAATTTAAGGTACAGGAGTGGACTTCCACTCTCTTAGGAGTGATATAGGGATCAATTTGTTTTAGAATGGAAATCAAAGCTAAGAAAATTGAAATCCGCCTTTCAAGCCACTAATTTGGAGTGAATTCAACAACAGTTTGAAGTGGATTCATCTCCAAATCGAAATTATAGAGATGAATACGACTCTTAAAAGAGTAGACTTTCACTACTCTGCTTTAAAATTGAGTTCTGATCATGCGATTGCATTGTGAATCAAACGGTGTGGAATCGATCACAAGAAATTGATCATGTAGCATAACTTGGTGTGTACTGCAAGGTTCTGGAGTCATCAAAATGATTAGAAATTTGGACCCTTCTTGGTTAAGTAACAAGCACTGTACACAGAAAGATGACGTATATGGGACTTCACAAACATGTGGCCCCCGGGTCTCATTTTTAACCTTTTCCTTGTCATATTTAGAATATGAAGGCATTTGAAGAGCCATGCTTTGCAGGGAACAATTTTCTCTGATGTTCTTCCACGCTTGCATAGTAACGATGATAACACTCACAAATTATTGTGTATCTCTTCTCAGAACTCAAGCTTCCCGTTAAGAGCGAAGATTTTGTTTCCATAAATTGCTATAGGAAATAATAGGATCTATCGAAGAACTTCCTAAGATAAAACCTGCTCAAGGTTTTTACTAGCTACAACAATCGCTGCTGGAAATAGCAGGAAATTGTTGCTTTGAGGTGGAGACAACTCCATTCAGCCTTAAATAAAGACAGTCACGCAACAGATAATACAATACCACGATTTTAAGCTGATTTTCATGATGACAGGTAAGGCGTACACTTCCCTTGTAATTGGGTTCAATACTTAAGGCTTAAGCAAATCTATGTGCACAAAATTTTACCTCGGAAAAAATAAAGAATGTAAAAACAAAATAATCAGACAAAAACAGGTAAACGTACATAATTCAGAGGCAATCAAGTAATGTGATTACATATCCTGATAAATATCTTCTTTATCTTCGAGCTATATTTATGATTAAAATATGATTTGTGAGCACTACCGGTTGGCTACTAGTTCATTAATGTGATTACCAGTCCACCAGCTGCCCCATATTTCATATTTCACAGTATGGTCGGTTTTGGGTTGGGCTACATTATTTCCATTTATCTTAACGCTATTTATAAATAGGGGATAATGCGAAGTTTATAATATTCTGTTTTTATTCTTTGATTAAAGATCTGCGTCCAATCATAGTGCCCGCAACGTTACATACGTGTAAATCGTATACTGATCTAGATTTATTTTAATTATATTACTTCGTTTAAAAGATATATAGCGCAAGACAAGGTGGATTCAGAAATCTATTCATAAAAGGGAGAAAATTCCCTAAAATATCTTTGACCAACAGCAAAATAAACGAAAGGAATTTGTTGGTTGAAGATGGGAATAAGGGACACAATAGCATAAAAGAGGCGGCACATGTTCATGTACAGAAGGTATGCAGTAGGGTTTAAAAGGGGCACGGCCCGCCCCCCCCCCCCCTCCCCCGAATTCGCCCCTGCTACAATAACCATGAAAACACATTTGGTCTGTGTCCAATGACAAAGACAATACGATTACTACTTCCTTCATATCTGCTACATTGACTCCTATTACGCTAGCTGCCAGCATTGTTTTTTATAAAGTACATATCACGAGACAAATTAATCATAAAATGGATGATGACAGATATATACTACGGCAACACTAAATTGGTCTCATAACCGGGAACGTCCCGAGTTCAGACCAAGTCGATGCGCTAGTGCCCTTTGGTAAGACATAAGACATTAATCCTTATTACTAATTGAACTCCCTCGGTCCCTTGCTTGCTACACACAATCAAACACATGCTTCCTTAGTCATGTTAGCATTAAGGTTTAAACCTTAAACCTTAAATATATTCCATTCAAATCAAATCAAAAGTACCTTATGATAACATATATACGAATACTGTAAAATAAAGTTTATATTAAACGTGTCTGGTAATATCAACAACATAATTTGCAGTATCGGATGCGTTTAACAAGGCAAGTCGGTGAGTAAAACATAGTTCCGACGAAAATTTCACATCAAATAGGCATGTTAGGCCACCACCCTTACAAAATAGGCGGATGAGACAGTTGCCTCGCCCTAAAGCGTGGGCCTATGAGTATCAACATGGGAATTGAACCCATGACCGTATGAGCTGTAGTAAAAGGACACAGCACTGCACTGCTCTGTGTTCGACCTTTGAATGTGTCCCTAACGTTTGTGATGTGTAGGTGTTTGTAAACTCTGATTTGTCCAGATTCATTATAGAAGAAACATCGCCAAATTTAAAGATAAAGTTGAGTTCTGGTCATGCTATTGCTTTGTGAAAGAAACGTTGTGGAATTGATCAGAAAAGGCTGATCATCTAGCATATAAGTATTGGGTGTGAACTGCAAGGTTCTGGAGTCATCAAAATGATAAGAAATTTGGCTAAGTCTTGATAAAGTAACAATTACTGTACACAGAAAAATGTAAATGGGTCTACACAAACATGTGACATAAAAATCGGGCCTCATTTTCAAGCTGTTACTTGTCAATTATTTATTTAGAATATGAAGGCATTTGATTAGCCATGCTTTTCAGGGAACATTTCTTTTCTGATGTTCTTCCACACTTGTACAATACAAAGATAACGCTCAGACATTGTATTTCACCTATTCCCAGAACTCCACCTTCTCTTTAAAGGTAGGCGTTACTACTGCAGCTAGAAGGGATTAGACCACACAGCGAGCCATCGAGGTCACTGTGACAGGTGGCTATCTCATTAACTCAGCTCTCATTTAACATAAGAAAAAGAGGATCATGGGGGACCAACAGGCACCGATTTGGGAAGTTTTCTATATAGAGGGAGCAAGTAGCTACAAGTAGGACAGTGTGCCTTTAAGTGACGCTGGTAAGGAAAGAGGTTCTTCTTTGGGCGAGACGAATGCCTCTTCTATAGCCGCCTTCTGTAACATAAACCACGCACAACGCCGGCACCTAATTGATTTCCAGGCACATGTTCCCCGTTCGGAAAATGACGGACCACGGAACAAAGTGCTTCTTTTGGGCGAGAAGACTCTGCCGTCTATAGCAGCCTTATGAAATATAAACCGCGCTCGAATGTTGCGATGTCTGTGCCTCATCGATTTATTAAGACACATGCCTGGTACAGCAGGGCAAGGGAACACGAAAATACGAAATTGAACCCTTCGTGATGAACGAGTACCGGTCATGCGATTTCATTTTAAAAGGCACTGTCTAATGTTTAATCCAAAATGTTGATTACGAAGTAAACACGGATGACCTGTGGATCGTAAGGGTTGAGAAGCATCTCGATTATATTGAATCAAAATACATATTTCCGAAAACCACAAACAAAAATTGCTTGGACGCAGATATGGGTATAAAGGATTACATCCACGTGGAGAGTAAGCTGGAGAATATTTCTAGTCATATTTATAATTTGAGAGCATAAAAAAAAACAATCAGATTATTATGATATTACTTAAATGATATTGTATCGCCATGTTTCATCGGATCAAAAGAGAAGAATAAACAAAGGAACGGAACAGGTCACAACATCTTCACTTTTACCAGTAGATAACCTTCTCTTTAAAATGTAACATAAAATATTAAAATACACACTCAACTGTAACATGACGATCAAAACAAGCTTGAATCAATACAGAATCCACAGAAACACCCCAAAACAAAATCACAGTTAATGGGTAATACGCCACTTCGCCACCCCGGGCTTAAATTGAAATCGAAAATAAAGACCCCAAAAGTTCGAGCAGAGTTTCCATTTATGGAACGCTTCTGGCAAATCAAATGGATTGTAAACGATTTCAATCGTGTGGCAAATGAAAGGTTATTGGATGCAGCTATATAGCTGCAGCACCCCGCGTGAAGTATTCGGGGAAAACCTGGTGGTAATGAATGGCACGAGTATTGCCCTCAAACGTATCAGACCTAAAGATCAGGGCTACTTTCAGAGGTAAACATGGTTCGTGAATTAATGTCCTGATGATGGTAATGGTCACAAGAAAGCTTCTTGCGAATAGAAGAATCAATCAAAATTATTTATAGCTGCAGCTGCAAGGAACACAAGATTTCAACCGTAAAACTAGTCGCTTTTATAACATCAAAGATGTGTCCGGTGTCATATAGACGTAATTTTGTCCTGATTATGATAATGCCAATTAAATTTGATTAGAAACACGAGACGTTGTCCTTGCCCTATCGTATAAGCTAAATACACCATTGAAAACCAAAGTAAGCACTATGGTGTCCATACGCAATTTATCCATAATTTAAATTACATATGGTTACAAACAAGTAAGATGTCATACTTCTAATATTTCAGAGAATAGACTGCGCATGTTGTGTCCATTGTGTAGATTTGTTTTTCCCTTCTTTTTTTTTGCTTCCGTGGTTGCAATCAAACGAGGTTAAACATACGACATTTCGTTGTCCATACGGTTTCTGCACGAGTCTGAATATACTTATATGTAAGAAAATCTGAAAACACGCCGCTCGTTTCGTGTCCATACGTAGGACTATGTAGTTGTCTTTTCTTGATTCTAAACACGCGTGTAGAGAAACCCTGCATTTCGCTGTCCATACGTGGCGCATGAACATGAAAATACACCAGGGACCAGAAAGTGTACCCGTGCAATGTCATTTTGATAATTTCGTGTCGTACACCTCCCCCTATTACTTTCATCAGACGTGCAATGTTACACAAATTTTCGCTGTCCATACAATTACATGTGTCACTGCGTAGGTAGATTTGCAGAGTATCATCTAAATATGTATGGACGGCAAAAGTTCAAACAAGCATGTGATTGGATTCGCAGACCCAAACGCACGTCTAGACACATACACGTATACGTCTGGACACTGTCTTAAAGATAAATACCAGTTATGGTCATGCGATTGCATTGTGAAAGAAACGTTGTGGAATCGATCAGAAAAGGTTGATCATCTATCATATGTATTGGTGTGTACTGCAAGGTTCTGAAATCATCAAAATGATAAGAAATTTGGCCCAGACTTCGTAAAGTTACAAGCACTGTTCACAGGAAGATGTATGGGACTACGCACACGTGCGCTACTCGTGCGTTTATCTTTCACAGGCCAATAGATAAACTAATTTACCAAATATATAAATTAGTAGGCGGTTTCCCGGCAAAATTTGTATCATGTATTAGTCAAAACATATTCTTTCACATGATTGGTAATAAGAGCATTTCATTTTTTGAAATTGGGGCGTTTCCAATACTGGTCTTTACCTTTAATAAAGTCAAAGTGTTGATATTAATTGCAAATTTGTACATAAAAGATAGCGGACTGCCGACTTGCGATTGATTAGAGGACTTGGGATTGATTTGGATCAATCTTAACTCGTTATAAGACGGGTACTCTGAAGAGTAATAAATTACTATTTGAAGTGTATCTCGTATGTAACAATCAACCCATTAATCTTCTAACAAATATAATTAAGTTGCTGATTTACAGAGTCTTTTCATTTCAACTTAAATCAAATAAGAATATCGTCATATAAAGTGAGTCTAATGTGCCAGGCGAAAAATATGCTTCCAATATTGGGCGTTTGCTAGGTCGCATGCAGATTTTCGCCTGCCCGACCTAGTAACAAGAAGTATGTATATAATTGGCATTTTCTCACTTATTAATTAAATGAATATTTTGTAACATATGCCAAAATAGGTCGTCACTAAGGAACTTTCGCGGAGGATTAAGCGCCTAAAATTATGTACATTACAAAAAATAATCTGTTAAATTCAGACAATCATTCACGTTGTTCAGATCGTAGTGTATATTAAAGATTAAGGTGAGTTCTGGTCATCCGATTGCATTGTGAAAGAAAAGGTGTGGAATGGATCAGAACAAGTTGATCATGTAGCATGTAAGTATTGGTGTGTACTGCAAAGTTCTGGAGTCATCAAAATCATAATAAATTTGGCCCAGTCTTGGTAAAGTAACAAGCACTGTACACAGAAAGATGTATATGGGACTACACAAATGGTGTCGGGGCTACTAACCTTGATTTCCTAATCTTGCTATGCTCATTACTCAGCCAGTATACATTTTCTCCCAAAATTGTTTGGCAAATGACATTTATTTATAATCTTGAACATTCAGTGTAAGTTTCGTTTGATTCTGTGAGAATTTCTTTTCTTTTTTTTTAATACCAGAACGCACCTTTATCTTTAATGGCCATTCTAAGAGTATTAACTTTTCGTCATAACCCAAACAAGAGAAAAAGACATCAATGGTATTGTCACCATGTTGAAGGCACTAATGTCACTCCTGACTAACCACCTGCTAATAACAAGATAAAATTCAATTTTTTCTTTTTTTGCTAGACAAGGATTTCCGATTCAATCAATGTGACGGATGATGATGATGTAATGCATAATGCAATCATGAGACCTTGGTGCCCACGGGTCGTAACGAGATTAAATCGGCTCATTACACAGCTAAAGACAAATTACAATTCGGTTCAACCTTGTAGCATACTTGGAAATACATTACCGTATGAAATCTAATGTGAAAAATTAAAAAATGTGTTTCTATTATCTTTGCTGATATCAGTCGATATACAAACCTTATCCACCTGCTAATGTGTAAGTTATCCACGCGAATGGCGCGACTGAAGAATATATATATATATTTATAAATGCATTTACATCTGCTTTACACAAACATATGTATATAAGACCCTTACAACACCTTTTTACTGTCTAGTGTGAGTCATTAAAATCATATCATTCATGTCGCTCATGTGTGAACTATCCATTTTTGGTTGACACCTATTATTTGAAATCCTATTGGAGTTGATGGCCAATTTCACATTAAAGGAAACCGAACCCCAAGTAATAACTTTACTTATTCTGAGAGATTTATTATATTATTGCCCATAAATCTACAAGATTCCCTACCAAAGGTTATGAGAGAGGAATAAAGCAAAAATAAAGTACAGTTTCTCAACACGACATGGGCATCGCCATTTTCTTGATAACGTGACGTACTATGCGAAGTCGTTTATCAAGTAATGTATTCAAATTTATGGATGCTTCTTTCCCAGACGTGTGTGGTGATGAAGCATTTCATTCACCTGCTATATCCTTTGTACTATAATTGCCAGAACGCAAATTGCATAAATTAGTGAGTTCTCTTCAGGGGTGAAGGTTTCTCATAAATGAAATAGATTTTTCAACTGCTATAGTGTAGTATTTATAAATGAATTTTGTTCCAATTGTGACCCTATTATTTATTTTTCACCTAATATAATTTCTATCATCTCAGTAAAAAAAAAAATTATTGGAAAGTAAAGGTTTCGTTATTGATTTAAACATTCTTTCCAACTAAAGCTTTGTGTATGATACATGTACAACTTCAACAGGTACGTCACATTTTCAAGAAAATGGCTGCGCCCATGTCTTTGCTGAAAGGCATCACATCATGCCAGGAATATCTTCATTATATAGATCTTGTACATTTTTGTAAGGAATATTGTACATCAAACGGCAGGAAAACATCTCATTTTTCAGAATACCTACACTTATTCTTTGGGTTTAGGTATCCTTTAACCATGGCCAACAGCGTATCCCACGTGAATGCATCGCTGTCCATCTTTAGACTTGATCTAAGGCTTGGTATTGATTTTTTATCATCCATAAATTTAAAAAAAGGTCTGGCAAGGTCAGTATTCTGTATAAAATAATACCATAATGCCTTATTCATTTCATTACATGGTCAATATACTCTATAAATTCTCAGGAACTTTTCAGCCGCATAATAAGAGTGTAGTCCGATGACTATGACAATGTATGGTGAAATACATTTGTATGTAAGACCGAAAATCAGGCTAGCGTTGCCGAGATTCGAGCGAAGCTTTGTCTTCGAGAGCTCTACTTCACCATATTCCAGGACACTCTACCATCTGTTCTAATTTGGAGCAAGGACAAAGAAACTATGACAACAATATATTCATATACAACACATTATATTATTATACAGCCAAAGATGATATTGATATGTGTCGCATAGTGCAAGACGGGTTAATATTGCATTCCAAACGAGAGTGTATGGAGTGACATGAAGGGCCCTCAGAGTTTTATTAACGATTGTCCTAATTTCCGTAGTGCACTCATTCAACGGTGATTTATACAGACATGAAAGGCGAAATGATAAGTAATACTACTGTTGTTATTGAATAAATACATGAGGAGGATATTTAGTTTATCGATATTATTACGGGTACTAGTGTTGTTTGTCTAGATGTAACAAGAGTAATAAACCGTTTTTATTTGTATTAGTATTACTAGCCATTACTAGTAGTAGTAGTAGTAGTAGTAATGATAGTAGTAGTAGTAGTAGTATTGATAGTAGTAGTAGTAGTAGTAGTAGTAGTAGTATTGATAGTAGTAGTAGTATTAGTAGTAGTAGTAGTAGTAGTATTATTAGTAGTAGTAAGAGTAGTAGTTGTATCAACGAGAAGTAGTATTAAGTAGCAGTATTGATAATAGTACTAGTAGTTATAGTAGTAGTATTAGTAGTAGTAGTACTACTAGTTGTGGTCGTGGTTGGAGTCGTAGTAATGGTAGTAGTAGAAGTGGCTAGATGGTTTTGGGTGGTGGTTGTGGTGTACCACCGTGATAGCTGTGGCGATTATGGTGGTGGTGGTGTTGGTGGTGGTGGTGGTGGTGGTGGTGGTGGTGGTGGTGGTGGTGGTGGTGGTGGTGGGGGATGTCAAGTCGGTCGTTAACTTGGAATGGTGTTTAAATGGAATGAGTAGTATACTGATCACATAGTTTCTTGTTCAATATCTCGATAAGCATTTTTTGTTGTCTCTACTCATTCATACATGTCTTTGGTCGACAATGATAGCAGTAATTGTACTCTATGTCACTATGTAGGAGCTCCTTACACTTTGGTCGTCCACAGGCACAGGAGATTCTATATCATGATAACATTCCAAAATATGCATATAACACCATAGCTTCTAATCATAAGTATCTTACTTCAGTTTCAATAATAAACCCGAAATCACAGGGCAATGTGGCAATAATTGTTATCATAAAACCACCATTAATACACCTCATTCAATTATCACATTATCCTTATACATAGCATATATATCTCTCCTTTTATTTGCATATTACAAGGTTGTGAAACGAGGACCTCCTACAATACGTGATAACAGATTCAAGTTGTATATTTAATATACGATTGGCAAGTCAAAGTTTTGTTTGAGTTCCATTTCATGCTTTATGTTTGTTCTTCAAATTATGGACTTTGGATAGAGAAGGAAAGGGTGACGGCAGTAGTGTGTATATTCGTAATAAAAAAAACATATATCTGAATTCCAATGCACAAGGCATGCAAGATGGTAGAACAAACCATTTCAAGATGTCTACAAACCGTATGTTGAGTCTTCGCTTAATTATAGCTTATATTTGTTGTCTTACAAAGCAACCAGCACAAAAAAAAACATGATAATAAAATTAGTCCAGGCGAGTATCGCAAACTTGGGTCATATATTTTAATGTTGAATTGATTAGTCTTTCATGTCGCGACACGTGGGACCATAAATCTTTTAAAAAACGACACAAAATTAACAATAGGCCGGTATACAAACATATTCAAATTGTTTGCATACTTTTTAAACAAAGGTTGCCATTGACAACTTGAACGCTTGCTCGAGGCTTGCCCGATATAGCAACATCTAATCTTTTCAGACTGGGTTATTAGAATTGTAGCTCATTGATGAATAACATGTTAATAGATAACTCGTTACTTGGTCCCCAGAAAAGAAATATCGATAAATTTGAATATGTTAGTAACCGGCCTTTCGGATTGGTTTAATTTATGTTGTTTTGTTTAGTATTGATTTGCTTCTTCTTCTTTTTTTGTTCTTTTTTTTTTTGGGGGGGGGGCTGGTTTGTTTGCTTTTGTTTCATTATTTTTTAATGGGATGTTAGAGAAATACTCCTGAATTATTTTTGTTTTGATATCAACAGTTTATCATTTTGTAGGGCGACCATGACCTTTAAAATTATAAAAACATCATCTTAATCAAATGATTCCTTTCATGGGAATTCCATACCAGTATTGGCAACCTGATGATCTTGCATCCCACAATATATTTTCAAATTCTATAGGTACCTTTAAACGTTGTTGACCATTGCATATCATCACTATAAATGACAAGGATAACGAATGCAAATACCTTAATAAACACCGACAGCAAGCACGCATTTACGCAGTAGAAATGGAACACAATAGGCCATTTCCGTAATGTAATCAAATCTAATGCATATGTTTTAAATTGTAATTGCATGCAAATTGTAAGCAATTCGAATCGTGACTATTGACATACAATTATTCGTAACAGGTGAATGAAATAATTTGTAACGAGGCACTTTAAAAATATTTGTGCATTTAACTGTTACATTACGAAAATGACATATTGTTATGTATAGGACAAACATTTTGGCTTGTCCTACTGGACAGCGCGGAATGTACGTGATTCGCAATTTGACTATTGAGATACAATTATTCGTAAGAGGTGTTGAGTAATTTGTAAGGTGGCACTCAACAAAGATTTGTGCATTGAATTCAATTACATTACGAAAATGGTTTATTAGTGTACGTTTCCCATGTTGTCACACAGTTAAAGCTTCGAAACCATGTTGATTTAATTATTGAATGATAAACCAATGACATGTTTGAGTAACATTATGCCTATACCGAAACATCGAACACAGTCTATGCACATCCGAAGCTTTACTTAAATTATGGGCATAATTCACAGTCATTGGTGACGTAACGTTTTACTTTATACCATGAATTCTTTACGTCTTCGCCGAGACGTTGAGTTCAAAATAATCTGCAATATCATCCGAATCATGAATTGAACGAACAGTTATCGATATGATTACCACCACTTTGAAGCTTGCAAAGAGCCTCATTTTATCATGTATTAATATAAATAGATGTAATAATATAATAGTGACATTTCCCAGACAATACCAGTGATAACATCTTGCGTGACATGACCTGCCAGCACTGCCACTGGCAATACAAGTGCTTATGATGTATTTAGAAACATAGTCGGTGTCAAGTTTAGCAGTAAAATGTAAGAATCATAAAGCACTCACCCATATTTGAATATTCCTCTTCAATGGTGTCATCCGACACTTCCGAAGATCCTTCCGATCGCATCTCAATATGTGGTCCTTGGCCATGGTGTCACCCCTAGCCGTATATAAACCCTGGTATAAATCCAATCAAATTAGCACAGGCACTCGTTAGCAGGTGCCCGCCGAACTCCCCGTAGCGATCTGACCAAAAACCGCTCTCAATATCACTCGCGAAAAAAGGGAATGAATCCTTCTAAGTTCCACAAAGTGATTACTTTCCGCTTCGAAATGCACGTTCACAAAACTGTTTCCAAGGGGTGTGTTGTCTCGATGTTAATTCCGGTTGATACATGAAATCGAAATGGTAACAATATGACGATCCAATATTTTATGATTAAGTCTCCATTTTCATTCCGTTTCCGTCACTTGTTTTGGTTTCTCGAAACTACTCTCATAACATGGGATCACTCCAAATCCAAACTATCAAGTTGCACAATAAATCCAAAGCGTGTAGCAATCATCTTCCGATTTCTTCAAAATAACACATTCCAGAAAGCAGCATTACTAGGGTAACTATCCATTGATCTCCTACAAACAACGCTGTTACCAGAGCAAGCAGATATGAAGTGGTGGGGTACGTGAAAGCGAAAGTTAACGAGCACATTCACCTATAAGATCATAATTACACTCAAACAGAAAATTTGCTCAACTACAAGTTGATTCATATTTCCGGTTCGGTAACGGGTAGCGCTTCCATGCATGTGTAGGCCTAAGCCGTTATATTTTTTCCACAGCGGTACCGGTAAAGAACTTCATCACGAGTTTGGGCCTGAGTTTATGCCGACTTTGCAAATCAAGCGTTGTTTGTGAGGTGACTCCGCCTGACTGATATTCCTTGTGAGTTGTGACCTAGATGATCTTCTGCTTCTCCAACTCTCTGATCACAGTACTACACTTCCCAGGGAGCGATCGCCATTTGCTGAAGAAAGAAGAAAAAGACTCTAAACGCGGGCGGGCCACATGTCACGGACGAAAAGTGGATCGGAAATTCTTCATTTTCTGTTTTTAGTCACAAATACAAATCCGACTTGGCAATGTGACTCACTCGCCGGTTGCTCAAGTTTTGGAATGATGGTCAAAATACAACTGCAAGAAAGGGAGAATAAACGAAGGAATTAGATCGGTATGGAGTTTGAACCTTGCTCAAGCCAGGAAGGTTATCAAAGTTCGTGACATTGATATATCTATATCCAGTCAAATGTTATCAGGACGTTGAGCCAAAGTCGAGGACGAGCTCCGACTTCTTCGCTAAAGAATGGAAAACAGAAGCCTTCAGCTATTTACTCATGAGTCATTATCACAACGAAAGCAGTGCATTCCGCTCACACTCCAACTGCACAGTGCTATGTACGACTATGCTAAACACCACGTCATGTAGACATTAATAAGCGGAATTTGCTATTCTCTATTTGAATTGAAACCTGCTCGGAAAAGTACAGCTTGGAAAAACTTTTGTGGTCCCACAAGCAACTTGAATGCCAATGTCGTGTCGTCCCTATTGTTAGAACTTGGGGAAAGGACAAAACCTCCGTTTGTACGAAGCGAACGGGATCGTTGAATGAAAGGTCGACTCGCAGGATAACACACGAGTGCTAAAAATAGATTTTGATCGCCCAGCTTTGAAAGGGAAAAATGAAATAAATTCACACAACTAGTACAAGGTTGCTTACAAATTCACCTTTCCCTTCCCTTTTTCATTTCTCCCCTTCTCACCCTTTGTTCCCTCCCTCTCTCTCTCTCTCTCTGTCCCTCTCTCTCTCTCTCTCTCTCTCTCTCTCTCTCTTTCAGACACACAAACAGACACACTCGCCCTCTCTTTGTCGTTATCTCTATTTATATCAAGCTCTACATCCCCCTCTCTTCTGTCTCTCTCTCTCGCTCTCTCTCTCTCTCCTTCTCTTTAATGGGTTTGCCCTCGAGGGAATATTTCGTCAGACTGGTATTTTTCTAATACTCCCCCCCCCCCCAAAAAAAAAAAAAAAAATTAAGGTCAATGTCTTCCTGAATGCGACCATTCAAGCTAGACACTGACCTTTTATCTTATATTGGTCACTCAAGGCATGCTCAAGGTGACCCCCTTCATCCACTACCAGACTACAGCCACCGGACCATAGCCCGTGTCCTTAGCTGACCGCTGCGTCCTTAGCTGACCTTGGTCGAAGCCTCTTATCGCGGTCGCGCTCTGTAATCTGTCTCAAAACATCGTTGTGTTCCGTTTTTTCAGGTCAACGAGTTATGTCGGTCGGTCGATATCTAATAGGCTTATGCACGTAATACACTTCCCCGGAACTAATCACTATAACGGTCCATTGAAATATCTGCTCTACTAATGATCGGGAGTTATTTCAACCTTCAACAGCGCGTGTATGTTTGCATAGAATTGTGAAGGGTGTCGGCGTTCAGAGATAAATTAAGCTTATTGCCACTTTTCATTTGTTATATGTCAGTGTAAGCTCCCATATTTTCCAAGACATACATGAAAGCTTATATCAATATTATTGGTACCATGATTGGTAGGCTATTATGAGTACAGACCCACATTTGTTTTTCAGGTTTGCATTTAAACGTAGGCGTTTATTTACAATGGATGAACAAAATCAAGTCGCATCAAATCTGTGTGAATTGTACGCCATATATATGGTGGTATTGCAAACACACGGCAATCACAGCGATTCCATTTTTACAGCCTCGCTCACAAAAGGTCCCGTTTTCCACCATTTCCCAATGCATATCGCACCTGGCGTACACTCCCATCTATCCGGAGTCAATAGCATATTGTTAGGTCCTGTAAACATGTGGCTTTGACGATCACATGGCAAGCGGTCTAAAAATAGAACACAAATCGGATGAGGAGGCATGAAAGATGAAAGATTCAGCCGCGGTGGCAACCGTTGGTGGCGCTGGTCAGGTTTTAGTAAAAACGTGAGTGGAATATCGAGAAGCGAAACCTGTGGATTTTAAATCGTATATTTATATCACCTATGTCAGACCTGGTTCATATATGGACCCTTTTGATGCATGTATTCCGAAAGCTTTATGTTAAGAGCAGGTTTCTTTTACATACCAGTATTAAAGCATAAAATTATGTTCGATTATTTTATTTTTTTTTAACATAATTTAAACCTTCCTGGTTTCGAAAAGAGATATAATTATGCAACGTTAAAATGGAATGCAACTTAGAATCTTCCGTTCAAGATGATGATTGATAAATTGCCATTATTTCAATATTTCGTTCACGATATTCTTTTTCATTTTTATTCAATATTTCGATGTTTCGGAAATGCCAATCGATGGCGTCGCCTAAAGAAAAGGGGAGGGCTTACTTTATTTCGACATTTTTGTTGATTGAAGAACGTTTATTTTAACCCTTGTCGGTTAACATACAAACTAGAGACATCTTTTATTTTTTTATTTTTTTACAATCCGAGGATCTTTTCTTTCCCCTTATCTTTAAATCAAAACCGAATAATTTAATTACTAGTAAATAAATATGGAATGATCCTGCTTTACTTACATAAAAAAGTAGTCGAACGCCCCCCGCCTCCCCCCTCTTCTTCTCTTCAACAAAATGTTATATCGCCACCACTTGATACCAGCGGGTCTAGGTTAGGTTACACGTACGTAAGAAAGGTGTAAATAAATCCATTTGTTTTTGTTTTTTTTACAACGTAATTGGCCTTCTAAAAAAAAGGCAGGTATGCCATCAATCTAGTAAACATTATGTGTTATACATTTGTAAGAAAAAATGATTGGCCAAGCGCTGTTAAAGTCAGATTGATTTATTTCCATTTTTACCTGGAGAACAAGTACGTGTAGCATAAATTGTTAAGTTTCTAGTTAGTAGTATAACTGTCACTGATACATTTCGTTATGTTTTCTGAATGGAGGTGTATTTGGTTTTACCTGCTTTTATTGTTAATAGATCCTAGAACAACATAGTTATAATCTGCAATTAGTTAGCTCTTTTTCATTATTGCAAGAAAATAGCAGTAATTGATTTTAAGAACAGCAAAAAGAAGGGGGAAAAGTAGCTTTCGGCACATTTCGAATATTATTTGTCAGATCGTTAGAATCAAATTTCAACAACCTTCCTGAACATAATCGGTTTGATGTAGCCGCCAAATGGCCTAGGCCCCAATATTAGTTACGGCAGTAAAAATCGGTTATTACATGTAGTTGTTACAACAATAAATATATCAAATTATATAGCGCAGCTACTCTATAAATATACTCCACTGCGCTGTGATGAAAACAAAACTCATAGCAGTGCTACTTTACAGACACAGAATATAAAAAAAATAACAAAATATTCAAAAGCTCCTGAAGACAAGTGCGTTTTCAACAAAACTTTGAAGACAGCAACATATGAGACTTTTCTTTATGTCCAGTGGTAGATTATTCCAAAGCTTTGGGGCGGCGCAACTTAAAGCATAATCTGTAGAGAGTTACTTTTGTTTTTGTGTGAGATAGCTTTAGAAGCAGCTTGTCCTTTGTACTTCGTAAGTTAACCTCCATATGGATGTGATTTTAAAGATAATTAAGACAGAAAATAAAGGTGCTTACCATTCAATGCTTTGTAGACAAGCAAAAGTATGTTGAACGAAATTCTCCGCCTTATTGGCAACCAATGTAATTTAGTTAAAACGGAAAGATTTTGAGGAATTGGACATGCATTCTGATTATCCGCTGCAACTTGATCATTTGTGAATCTGGCACGCCAAACAATAATCCATTACAATAATCAAGCCTTCTTCTAATAAACAATGAATGGACGAGGTTTTCGGTTCTTTTCTGGTCTAAGTATCTCCGAATGTGACAGATATTGTATAACATTGTGTTGGGTATATGCTCCTCCATGTTTACATGAGAATCAAATGGGCATGGTGGCTCAGTGGTTAGAGCGCCCGCCTCATAAACGGGAGGTCGTGTGTTCGAACCCCGGCCGAGTCATACAAAATAATTATAACAATGGGTCCATCTGCCTTCTAGCTATAGGCGCTCAGCATATCAGATTGGAGAAGGGTATAGTAATAGTAATAACATATAATGTTATGCTGGGCCCGCTGGAAGAGCAGTTTCATAACTGAAGTGGGCTACCCTGGGTAAATGAAACGTTATTATTATTTATCATTATCATTATTTATACACCCAGACTTCCTCACTTTATTGATGCCTCGTAAAAACTTGAAAATGACTCAATATAATCAGAACTATTGCTTGGGGATGTTGGGAACGCGAGGGATCCCCTTCCCTCCATTCAAATCTCTGTCTGCTGCTTATCCTTATTTACATATCTTTTTTTCAAGAGAGAAATTGAAGGATTCCGAAGGAGTTGGGACGGGTAAGGTCTAATCGGATAACTTCCGAGTCGGAAGAGAAGTGGAGAATATTAGGATCTCACGAAGCAAGCCAACATTGAGTCTCAAGTCTCCGTTGGCTCAGTCTCAGTCAGTAGAGCGTCCGCCTCACAACCGGGAGGTCGTGGGTTCGAACCCCGGCCGCGTCATACCAAAAGACGTTAAAAGATGGGAGTTTTGTTGCTACCTTGTTTGGCGTTCAACAATAAGGGATAGAGCAACGTCGACATGGCGCTGCTCAGTGGATGCAGGGCTCACGATCAATTGGGCAAAAAGAGTTTCCGTTTCGATTTAAAGGTAATACAAAGTTTCGGGAAATTTTGAAATTGGGTGGATAATGATTCCTTACAATTTTAATATAATTGGATACCCCTGTGGATGTATTATAAGCACTAGAAAATTTAGCCCCTAAAACACTTTGGCTTTCGAGAAAAATTGGATATACAAATTTACCGGTGCTCCCGGTAAATTTTGATGAATTTCAAATAGCGCCTACGGCCGTACAATGGTAGCTGCGACCATGAAAATCTCAGAATATGTAGTTGTGATATATATAATTCCCAAACGAAAATAGCTAATCGGTCGATTTTAGTCAGGAAACATTGTTTTATAGCTTAATTAATATATTGACCTTGAGAGGGAGCTATACAACATAAAGAGTTTATTATTTACAATTTCCTAACTTTAGACTCGATTTCAACCGCGACAACGATCACTAAATATTATAGGATCGCATATGCTTCCAATATGTTCATTTGAACCAAATTCATGAACCCATACCAAAACTTTGTATTACCTTTAATACAATTTGGAGTGGAATATTAGGCTATTATTATTATTATTATTATTATTATTATTAAAGTGCAAGTATTTGTAAAGTCGAATGTCGGCAAACCTTGTACATATCACGAAAATGCTACCATCCTCTCAAAAAGATTTCGTTTTATACGAAGCAATGTCCATGAGTAATTTTCCGTAATAAAAATTAACCACTGGTTGCTTGGGCACACTTGTTAGGGACACCTACGTAAAAACCGAAAAACATCAATTTGCTTCGATTAAGGCAAGGATACAAATATCAAGAGAAATCACATACCCTGGTAAGATGTTAAAATTATTTTAATATCTCTGCTCGAACAAAGTACTCGTGAACACAATTATTTCTGCCAATACTGATGAGGACTCCTTCATTCGGTCGATACAAAGTTGTATGTTAGCACAACACTATTTTATTTGGGTTCTTTATCAAACAATGAAACACCAAGCAGCGGGGGACATTTGACGTTGATTCAGCTCATTGGTTTATTATCTCCATGAACAAGCGTGGATCCTCAATACTTTTGTGATACCCAGTCTCAGTCAGTAACTATAGTGGTGTTTCCAATAAAGAAACTAGCATCATATGGAATCAATATTTGCATAGGTCCTTGCATGGAAACTAATCAATGGCGAGTGACAATAAGGCTCATTTACCGTGGAGCATATAGATTTCATTTCGCAATGTTTCTGGGAAGGGGCTAAAATTAGAAAAGCTCTTCTCATTTCATACTTGATCAATCAATGGTATTCATATTTCTCTATATGTTTTTTATGATATTTACATTGCGACCAACGTGGTTTTCATGACATGTCACTCATAATATTGCTATACAAAGGTTAAAATAAATATCAGAGTTTATTACTTCATCCCGATGGGACTTATACGCCTGATTTGATCTAGTTATTGTCAGTACATAAAGGGCTATTCGTCATCATGGTCATTAATATTTTTATATTAAGTGTATGAAAAAAATTGTGTAATCGGCATGAATAGAAGACAAAACATCTGTGTGCAAAGGTCAATCAAATAATTTTCGCGTGATCTGTATGTGCAAGGTGGTCACCGAAATAACGATTAAAGGTAGAGACCAGTTTTGGAAACGCCCTAATTTCAAAAAATGAAATGGAAGCTCTTATTACCAATCATGTGAAAGAGTATGTTTTGACTAATACATGATGATACAAAATTTGCCGGGAAACCGCCTACTAATTGATATATTTGGTAAATTAATTTATATATTGGTGTGTGAGAGATAAACGCACGTGTCGTGCAGTGCACGTGTGCGTAGTCCCACATACATCTTTCTGTGTACAGTGCTTGTAACTTTACGAAAACTCGGCCAAATTTCTTATCATTTTGATGATTCCAGAACCTTGCAGTACACACCAATATTTATATGCTAGATGATCAACCTGTTCTGATCGATTCCACAACGTTTCTTTCACAATGCAATCGCATGACCATAACTGGTCTTTATCTTTAACTATATAAAAAGTTTAAAACGAATAGCCTTACAAAATCATCTTATTCTATGTGGAAGCATATCAACAGAGCAAAACAAAATGAAGTATTCATGGAATTTAAAAAATTGCACTCTACAGAGCTTACAGTGTATTACTCTGCATTTTATTATGTGTTTGTTTCACTGTTTAATTTGTGTTGGGCTCCTAGGGGAACCATAACGTTGCGTAAGGGCATGTGCCCCTGATCCCGTGACTGCGCCATAGCAGATTAATGTCACGTCCTGGGGGTGTTTCACAAAGATCCTAAGCCGAACTTAACTCTAAGTTGGATTTAAAAGTTATGGAGAGCCATTTGTAGCCTTAAAGGGATCGTTTAACATTGTAAAATCTGAGATACACGGCCCTACGTGTTATCAGTGTCTGTGATATGGTGTAATATTGAAGCCCTAACAAAATTGCGCTTCAAAATGATCAAGAAGTGCCTCAAAAAAGTAAAAATCTTTGAGTGACCGGTTTTACCATACTCGTTTTCCCCAATAGACTGTGGTGTTATGAAAACCGTCAGGCGAACGGTTTTCAAAATTTGTAATTCCAATCATAAATACATGTATATTGATAATCAGACAGGCGATCGGCTTGTAAAAGTCATGGGGTTCCTGACTGACCTAAAGGTTTATAATTATCATTGCATCATGAGCTAAATCCAGAATTTTGTTCCAGAATCTGAGACAAAGTTATATTCAAAAGCAGAAATTCAAGTATTTTAGACTTTTCATAAATTCCACATCAAGAGCATGAAATCTTCTTGATAATAGAAAATATGAATGAACTGAATCAATATCTTATGACTTTAAAGATACCTTTACAAAATATTTCCAAAGATGCTAATGGCTTTCCATAATTGTTAAGTTCAACTTAGGATCTTTTTGAAAAATAATAATTGTTTATAATATTTTTTATAATATTTTTTTTTTTTATAATATTTTTTATAATATCTTGAGATTGTTGGCGGATAATGGTCACATTATCATACAGGGAATCGTTTTATAATATTCAAGCCATCAACTTTCTTATCATTGGCTGCACAAAATGAAGAGGTGTGGGTGAAAAAGTTATTAACAACTTGCGACCGATCTTGAAATAAATACGAGTATCAGTTGGACTGTACGTATTTAATCGATGTGACACAACTGGAAAGATATGGTTTCTTTGTTTTGTTTTTATTCCACATCTAATACTCTTCATATTCCAATCGATCTCCCGGTGATATAAAATTACACCACATGCTTCACGATAGTTTCCATTACAAGATTATAAGCTCTCGAGCTTTCGTGGGTTATCCTGTTCAAGCTGACTTAATTTTGATCTGTTATTATTGTATATTGTTGTATGTTGGAAGCTTGTCGAATAACAATCAATCAATCAATCAATCACGATTAATTTACAGAGGTGTTAAAAGGGTTGTCATGGAGCAAAATATCAGGACCGAAAATTGATAATTAAAATAAAAATCCATCGTGTTGCGTGAAACAATCCTTCCGCCAAATAGTGCATATTATTTTGTGCAGAATCGCACGTATGTCAAACGAGCGACCGCCAGCAAGGCGAAGAAATCAACCGAAGTCTTCATCCGGTTCCCACAAAACAGCTAGATGTTTTCCATAATTCTATATCCTAGATATTAATATTTCAGTATGTCTGTCTACTCCATCTGTCTCCGGCTTTAATGCTGCATGAATTGTGTTGCGGATGGATAGATCGTTATCTAAACTTAAAGGAAACCTTACCCAAAGAAATTCCTTTAGATTTATTGTATTCTTGCCCATTAATCAACACTATTACCAACTAAAGTGTATGAGAGAGGCATGGAATAAGAATAATGTATAGTTTCTCAGCACGACATGGGCTGATGGGCATCGCCATTTTCTTGATAACGTGACGTTCTATGCTAAGTCGTTTCTCGAGCAAATGTGTTCAAATTTATGGATGCTACCTTCCCAAGGTGTGTATGATGATGAAGTATTTCATTCACCTGCTATTATCCTTTTTATTACAATTGCCAGAACGCAAATTGCATAAATAACTTGGCGCTATTCTGTGAAGAAGGTTTCGCATAGATCATGAAATGGATTTTCAACTGCTATATTGAGTATTTTTAAAGAAATAAGTTACAATTGTTCCCCTGTTAGATTTTTTCGCCAAATATAATGTTTACTTTCTCAGCTATGATTTACCTTAATGTAAAGTAAAGTTTTTGTAAATGAATTAAAAAGTCTTTCCAACTAAAGATTGGTTAATGATACATGTACAACTTCGCCTGGTACATGTACGTCACATTTACGTCAAAATAAAAGAATACATCTCAATTTTCAGAAAACCTATACTTATTCTTTGGGGTGAGGTTTCACAAACTCTCTTTCTTGGATACTGGGATGGCACACAGCGCCTGACCTGTGCTGCATCCGTGAGTGTAAACGGGATAATATGGGTAATGTTCGGATGCCCGGATGTTTATGATTGGGTGCCTGGCCCTTGGTAGCCACGCCTCTTCAAACGACCTAGAAGAAGATTTCTCCGATTTGTTAAAACCTACGACCTAAAGGATTACGCTGTCATCATACCAGCTTTCAAGTCTTTTTTTCCAGAGAAATGGGGCTAAAGTTACGTAAGAATTGGACCAGATATATATATATATATATATCTTTTTAGCATCAACATTTTTTGTTTTATTACAAAATGTTCCTGACATTATCATGTTCATGTACTACACACAGATATGATGTGATAAACTGGCATTCAAAGAATGAGAAAGCGGGCACATTATTTTTGTTGTCTTTACCAGCCTGAACACAACCTTCTATTTAGGAACGTTATACATTAATGCGATATTCGCTATACACTAACGGTGTATAATTAGCATTATAATGATTAATATTTAATACAAGAATCATGATATTAGTTAATAATTATGATAATAAAAATAATGATTATAATATCGCTGATCACATGAACAACAATGATTAAATAATATTAACAATAATACGAATAATAATAATACTAAGAAGAAGAATAATACTAATAACTTTAATACTAATAATAATATGAAATAATTAAATGACGATAACAATAAGCAGAAGAAATGGAAAAAGAAAAGGGGGTCATCGTGGAAAGGTTGGATGGATAATTATTGGCAAGTTCGCAACCGATATCCACATATCCAGTGGCATTGTTTACCAAGAGATATGTGTCCGGTCGGCGAGAATGACTCGGGGGTCGAGTAAGATGACGCCGTCATCAGTTATCGTCTCGGCGTTCAAGGTCTCGACATCATCAACGGTGTCGTGTTTCGTTCGCCCGTCGAAGTGGATCAGAAAGATCGGATGATCCCCTTGTCAGTGCGGATATGTTTCATGATGGCGGTAATCTAATTACAGTCAACAATAGCCCCGTGCACTTTGTCCATCTCCTATCGAGATTGCACGTCTGAAGGAATGTTTTTTAGTTGTACACGGTTGTTACATTTATTAAGGACCATTACGATATGGTTATTTGTTTATATTTATTGCAGACACAATTCCATTAACTAAAAATGATATACACCGTCGCCCTAGAGTTGATATATGTTTTCTTATATCTTTTTATAGAGCGATTGTGACAATATTTGTAATTCTTGCAAAGATAAAGTTTATATCTTCCAACAACTTCATTGATCAATCTTTGTGACTCTTGACAATATAAGTTTCTGAACAGACATAAACTTTATCTTTCAAGAATAAACCACATGGTCACAATCACTTAATGAAAAGAGATACAACATGTTCCAACTTTATGGGCAACAATCTAAGATTGTGGTTTATTTTGGTTCGATGGCTTTAATTGAGCATTGGTATCATATCAAACAGAGGGCCCCTAATTTGAGAACAAATCGATGCGCTAGTAACTTTGATAGGGCATTATGCCTTATCAAAGTCCCTCGGATAGGACTTAGATAGAACCCTAGGCCCACTGGTGTATTATCTTCGAGTATTATTATCGAATTATACTCGGCTCCTGCCTTATGCAAGAAGACTTACGCGCTGTATGCTTTACTGATCAAGATACTTATAAAACAATGGAGCAAATGTTCAGAATTTATTCGAGCAAAAATTCATGAAGAATTTTAAACATAGTAATGTAGCACTTTCTAAAATCTCACAATTATGAACCGAGTGCACCATTTTCTACTCCTTTTGTTTTCTGTTCTGTAAAACTCATAGAGACATGCAATTATGCCTGTTATATGTGGCATGCGCTATACAAAAAACGTTTAATTATCATTATTATTATCATCACGAATATATCCAATTAAGGTCGCGCAAGATGTTTTTGATGAGCTATTAGCGTCCGATTTACTTAGGTCGTCTATTTGTTACTTGCATGTAGTAACTTCGAAATCAATCTAGCTATTAGTTAATAATGCTTTATACCCCCTTAAGATATGTGACGATGTCTCGACTTTAATCCGGATGTCTAATTCCTAAAATGCCGAAAAGCGTCTGTCAAGACTTCTCTCTCTCTCTCTCAATCTCGCACACACTTACTCTCTTCCTCCCTTTATGGTTATATATCATCATGTCTCTCTCTGCATATATCTACCCCTATCTCTTTCAATCATACACACATACAGACACCCACAAACACTAACGCATACCACACTCACTTACTTCCTCTCTCTCTATTAGTTATCTATCATGTATTTCTCTACATACACCCCCTCCCCTCCCCCCCCCCCCTCTCTCTCTCTCTCTCTCTCTCTCTCTCTCTCTATTTCAAAGTAACATTACTGAAACATTTTTAGTGACAAAGACGGATGTGATTCATGTTTCATGTTTAGCGTGTGAAGTAAATGCTGACGGGAGGATATACAACATTGCATTATCAGTATGTTTCATCATGACACGTTTTCAATCAGATGGTTAGAGATCTCATAATCTCGTTGTATTTAGTCGGATTATTGAATAAGGATCAATTAACTTATTACTTCTTAACATCGATTTCTTTTCAACTCCTTTCGCAGGCAACTTCTTTGATGGCATATTTCAATGTCGCAGTGTACGTTAATGGTCTATGTATGGTCTCTTTGGGAAATAAGAATGATAATGTAATAATCGTTTATTTTGCATTTTTCCCCTTTCATGGCATTCTTAAAATTACAAAAATACATTATCCCCGCCCCTTCCCCCCCCCCCCCCCCCCACTCAGGGGTCGGAATGACCGCATGCGTGCTGCCAAAATGTCCGGTAAAGGGGTACTTTTCGTGCGACAAAGTCCGGCCCGAGAATTGTAAAAAAAGGGGTTTATTTGACTTTTCACCCGGAGATTTCTTTAAAAAGGGGGTGTTTTTTCTTTTTTTTCTGTAATCTCTTTGAACTCCTGAGAAATTATTCCGAATTTAGGGGGGTACATTGAGCATTTTTTCCTGATTTAGGGGGGTCTCCAAGGCAGGAAAAGCCCGCGAAAAGCCCGCGAAAGGGGGGTTCGGAAATGTTGGCAGTCCTCAGATATAGGGGGTGCTTTCAAAAAGAGGGAACGAGCATATGCGTACCCTAAATAACACTGAGTGGGGGGGGGGGGGGGGGGACATTATCATGATTACTACATGACGAGTATGCGATCAATATAAAGAGGAAAACGAAGAAATTTCCCTAGACGAGTATAAATGTATATTCCTTTGTTCTATACCCTGTTAATTTTATCAAGAACCCCCCCCCCCCCCTCCATCCTCTCCCCTTCCCTTGTGCATATCATGTTTGGATTCTGTCGGTAAAGAAAACTTTAAAAGATAGCAACACCCAAATTTGGTGCTGGTGATTGCGGCCATCACTCGGCAACCAGTGAAGATTAGATCCTGTTTGATACTCAAATGACTAAGAGCAAGCTCGGGGGTCTGTAAGGGCGATGAAAGCTATGTTTCACTATCAACTTCCCACTGGAGTAAAATGATAACACTATGTGGTCCCTAGGAGGACGCCCCTCCTCCACAATTCACAATGCTCGTGGTGTCATGTGCAGTGGCGTAGCAAAGAGGAACATGCCCCCGTCGATTTTCTTTTTCTTTCTTTGTGGTAATTTGAATGAAATAAAGAGACACAAGTAAACATTGAACAGAAATAATGCGCAAAAAAAGACGACACGGCTCCTGTAACAATCTCCCCATTGCAACGCTTGCCATGTTCGATCGAATTTCATTACCTAATATTCCCAGCGCGCCCCTCTCCGCGCTATTTTACGAGAGCCCCCATTATTGCCTGGATCCTTGCTACGCCATTAGTCACGAGGAAAACATGAGTCAATAAAGCCTGAAGTGAAGAGGGATATCTCAGATTCAGGAATTTGTTTTACCCTATGAAATTCACTTTTAAGAATATTTTAAATTGGAATGCACAGCTGAAGAATTTAGCTTTCAGGCATTATAGCATATATGATGCGAGAAATTTGCAAAATAGGCATGAATTCTTTGAACCATCCATTTTCTTCATATCAACAAATGTGTTCTATGATATGAAAATGAAAGCCATAAAATAGTCGAGTCTGAATTATATATGGCCATGCACCATCTATTCACAGATGTATTGCCTCGCTTTGCTTCATGAATTGTGTCCTACGATTTGATGACCAAAGGAAAGGCGACGAAAGATAATCAACCATTAATTTCGAATAATCCCTTGCCTGTGCGTTTTTAAATAATAAGACTTATTCCACGATATGTAATATAACATCGTTCTGATAAGGTATTTACTGGTTATTTAATGTCAACTTTCGACTCAAACAATCCATGAATTATTCAATATTTCGAGCAACATTAAGATTGAGAACTCCCTTGCCTAATAAGTGAGGAAATGGATATGACATTTATTAATTATTTATAGAGTAAAAAGTAGATACTTAGTAATGCCGTTGTCTTGTAAATTCATTCGAGTAAACTTTGTCGTCTGAATAATGCGTTGTTGACTGCAGTCAAAGAGTCTCGTGGGTATAAGCTCGCATAAAGTACCGCTGTATTAAATCCAGGTTTGTCAGTTTTTGGTCACAACAAAATATAGTCACCACTAGTGATAACAAAGTGAACCTTTAGTTGGTGTGATTGATGCTGTTTTGTTTTGTTTTTTTGTTGTTGTATTAATTGCTGTTATTTTTTTTAGGGGGTTTGGGGGGTTTGGGTTTTCGTTTTCTTTTCTCTACTCCTGTTCCGTCATCAGTTCAGTGTCTTCTCATTTTTCGCTCTTTCATCAAGTATCTCCCATTTTCTAGGCCCACTTACAGTTTCAAACAGCATGAAGTGCCCCCCTCCATTTATGCACCCACTCCGTTCACTGATCTTGTTTATACCCATGCACAGTTCAGATAACTTATCCGTCGTTGCTCTTAGCGACGCGAAATGCCAAACGCGCTCGAATCAATAAGCAAGTAAATCTCAAGTTTCGCTAAAAAATGTTCGGTATCAGTAAGAGGAAATGCAAGCTTTTCACCTTCCACTCTTTTTTATAATCTCACTCTTTCTCTCTCTCTCTCAGAATCTCTTCTTGCTTTTTCTCTCTGGTCGTCCGAGTGGTACGAGCAAATCAGCAGTCCTTTAAAGGGTTGTTTTGTTGCATTTTTCTCCATCCGCTCCTCTCTCTCTCTCTCTCTCTCTCTCTCTCTCTCTCTCTCTATCTCTCTTTCTCTCTATACTCCCCTCGCAACGCGATATGCCGAACGCGCTCGAATCAATAAGCAAGTAAAGTTCATGTACATGTATGGCTAAAAATGTTCGGTATACAAAGAATTCAAGATAGAAAAAGGAACGCTTCTCTCCTCATTTTCTCTCTCTTTCTCACTTCCTCCCTCTCTCTCTCTCTCTCTTTCTGTCTTGTTACTCTCTTCTGATGTACTCCAGTTGGAATAGGATAATGTTAAGAGGTGTTACCATGGTTACGAGCATAAGCACAATTCGTTTGTTTCTTTTTACTTTTATCATCAAGACTATGATGACATACTTCCTTTCATTCATGATGAAATTCGAACCACGAAGCACACTCGATGGATATATGTAACACTTATTCGTGCGGACCCAGACACGACGAAATTGAATATAAACGAGTTTATTATTTGCAGAGTAAAATATCTAGCTTGATCAAACTCAGTCCGTACCTTTATTATTTGCTTCTTCTTTCTTAGGCGTTCAATATTTATATAACTCATTCCTGGCCCACAATCTCTACAGGAAATTAGCTGGGGGAGTGAGAAGCATTCGCTTCTGACACGATTTATCGTATAAGTATTTTTTTTTTTTGATTGGTTTTGTTGCTGTTGTTGTTTTAATTCTAATACAGCCCAAATGATATTCACTGAATGCACGGATCTTCAGTATAGCAGACTTTCTTCGCAAGCCGTCTGGGAATTTGAGCAGTCTTGATATCAGTTTAAGTATTGACGACTGGAGAGTGCTCGGGTTTAACCTAGTTCGGCGTGGATTTCAGGGGGATAACCTGAATATCTGAATATGTTCAGCAACGACGATGCTGAAACGATACTGATGACAACCATAATAATGAAAATGATAATGATGATGATGATGATGATGATGCAGATGGGACGACAATGCCGGAAATATTAATGACATATCTGTGTTTGAATATGAATATGATGGTAATGATCGTATGTACGAGACCGACGATGACGACGACGATGGGGATAACATAATGGTGATGGTGAGGAGGCGATGGTGAGGAAGACGATGGTGATTACAATAGTGATGATGACGTTTTGGGTGATGATTATGATGTTAAATGAATTTGACCATAATGATGATGATGATGATGATGATGATGACGATGATAACGATGGTGATGAAATGAAGATGATATTGATGATGATTTAAAAATGATAATGATGATAAAGATGATGATAAATGTGATAGAATGATGATGATAATGATGATGATGATGATGAGGCGGAGGAGGAGGGGGAAGAGCATGACGAGGACCGTGACAATTACAATGCTGGGGATAGTCATATTATGATACTATTGTTAATGGTAGTGATCATGTTGATAATAATGATGCCGATGGTGATGATGATAATGACGACGACGACGATGAAGACGATGACGACGATGAAGACGACGGTGGCGATGATATGACGGGTTTAATATTTATGACAAACTAATGAGAAGAGAACCAAATGTTTATGAGATAGTAACTACTAATTAAAAACGAAAATAGAAAGTGACCAATAAACTCTGATAGTGAAACAGGAGAATAAAACATACGACAAGAGAAATGGCACATATTTCTTGCAAAGTACGGACGACCATATAGAAATGTAGGTTAGACATATAAAATAAGACTAAATCTAAGTCTGTTATCCAGTTTGTTATTAGAGACCAAATTGTAATCCCTCGCTAGAAGGGGAAAAGGCGGGTGTCCATGTATACTACTTTTTTTATTTGCTATGTAATCAGGCAACGGATTAATTTATAAAGGGAAATTAAAGTCAACTGTCATTACGGGTATTATTTATTTTCCAAATTGTTAGGAAAAAGTAAAAGGATGGGGTCGAATTTCAGGAAAACGAGCACGATTTGGAGGAAATATACTGTAAATTGGAAAAGAACGAGGGCAAGATTGATTACAATCTCGTGAAATAGATGTCTGCTCCCACATTAAATGACTGTCGGGATTTACATCGTCATTACTTGACAACGTTGAGATAAGATTGCTTTAAAGGTGCTACGATCGATTTAAAATATTTAGAGTTCTACAATTTCATATGAAAACAAAAATTAAGTGGAATATTACAGAAGGCAAGACAGTCTTAAAGAACTGTAAATTGTTAGGGAATGTTTTCTACTTGCGTTTCGTACACAGTGAACACTCTTTGTTCCCTATTTTCAAGTGTAAGGTAAAAAGATTTCAACAGGTTTTCATCAATCAAAAAAAAAAGGAAAACGTTAGCAATATTCACCACATTTTATTTCAAGACGAAAAACACAGCCGTTATTAAATATTGGAGCAATATAATGACTTCGATTCTACGACACCTACCCCCTGGACATCCACCCCCCCCCCGATATTCACCCCAGTCAACTACCCCTAGGACAACTACCCCTAGGGCAACCACCCTCTAGGACGACGTGCCCGGGACAACTTCCCCCTCCCCCGGACAACTACCCCAAGACAAATACCCCTAGGACAACTACGTACCCCTAGGACACCTACCCCCGGACAACTATCCGAGTGGGTAGTTGTCCGGGGGTAGTTGTCCTAGGAGGGAGTTATGTGGGGGTAGTTGTCCTATGGGGTAGTTGTCTGGGGAAGTTATCCAGCCGGGGTAGTTGTCCCGGGGTAGTCGTCCTAGAGGATGGTTGCCCTAGGAGGTAGTTGTCCTAGGGGGTAGTTGACTGGGACTGGTTATCCGTGGTGGATGTCCAGGGGGTAGGTGTCCGGATACGAATGACTACATCGATGATTACCAACTTGAAAGAGGAGAAAAAGGGATTTGGATTCTTTCTTAATAAAATTGTTGAGTAAAGAAGCTTAATACTTTCCTATTTCAAACATAATGACTTGCTGAGGTTAAGCGGCAAACTCATTGTGCGTTTAACCTTATGTGATACAGGATTCGAATCCCTGCAACGGCACTATAGTGTCCTTTGGTAAGACATTAATCTACCTTTGACACTCTCGACCCAGGTGATGTAAGATGGTTCACGTTAGATAGAAATTTCGTCAGGGTATCGTGGAAGCTCGGCTGTAGTGCTTTAGATATCACACGCACACGCGCTCGCATGCACGTTCGCGCAAAGATTAAAATACAAAGAAAATCATAAAATGTATAGCAGTGTCGACTGCAAATCGAAATTGAATTTAAATAAAGGACATTAAGCCGCATGAAACAATATAACCATTTATTAAAAATACACATGTAGATATTCAAAAATATACCTTCCACTTGGTAACGACCAAAACAAGTCTTCAGTGTAATGTGCGTGTCATCAAAATTCATAAGGACTACATTATCACTCTTATCCCCCAAAAGACGATAGTAACCCCTACAGGTATAACCCTAGAACATGAAATGTCTTTTAATTTCTGAAAGAGAGCGCTTCCTTTCACGCTTCTTTCCCTGCCTTCATTCCCATTCAACTCTTCGTAATCCTCTTGAAAAACAACTTCCACTATTCCCTCAGTAGTTGACAAAACGATTGAGTTACCCATCGACTAGTCCCACTCGACCATTTTAATGTCTCCCCTCACCACTTACTAATCGCTCGTTCGTCTCATTGAAAAGCTTGATTTTTTAATTGATTCATCTCCCCTCGGGCGCGCAGTGCATTGAAGATCTAGCCGTTAAAGGTACCATGTCCCATTTGCAGGCCAAAAAAATGAAAGAGTTAAATTCCAACTGCATTTGAAAGATAATACTAATTTAAAACTTCCCTAAAAAAGGTGGGGCTTGAAAATGTCTTCAAGTGGGAAAATAACGACTATTAGTTGTCAAATCGACTTTAGGGCTATAGAGCCCAAAAGTAATAGTCTTGATTTTCAGACAATTGTACCGAATGGTCATACGTTTTATGCTGCGCAAAGATTCAATCAGTTTAATCTTGGCCATCACAAGAAGTGGGTTATTGATGTAGACAAATGCTCATGTACCCTTTACAACTCTTTTCATGTATGTTATTACCAAAGAAGAAAAAAGCCAGTCAGTCTGACAGTGAAGTCTAGCAAGTAAACGGGTTTCCTTGCATAATTTGAATATGAGGACACTGCTAACGTTTAAATTTCACAGATAGGACATACATGACATATTCATAATTCCTGCAAAGTTCTACAACATTTGAGGTTGGCTGCAAAAGGGACATAGTACCTTTAAATGCAGTGCCACTTTCGTGTTCACTTTTAAACATATTCTCAACGGTTTCTTTACAACTTTGCAGAACTATACCGATCTAGATGGGCAAACCTCCGAGAAAACTCGTGAAAAGGCTCGGGATAGCTCGCCACAATTCGTACTTTCTGATTTTGTCGAAGTTCCTCTTATCAATTTCCTATACAGCTTGAAAGGAGGCGCGATATAATAGCTCAGTCGGTAGAGCAGTGGTCTCGTTATCCGGTGACCTGAGTTCGAAACAAAGTCGATGCGCTAGTGTCCTTTGGTAAGGCATTAATCCTCATTATCAGGTCCATCGGAGAGGGCCTTAAGCCGTTGGTCTTCTGGTTGCTTACTAACAAGCATTTATTGCTTTCTTAGCTGTCAGGTAAAATAACCAACACTATCACTATCACAAAGAACATAGAACTCTGGAAATAAATATTGGAATGTAACTTGGCCAGATTTGAGATAGGCTGCAGTCTTGCGAAGTAGCAAGATTTGATCTATATAGATACAATGCTGTCTATAATTATATTCTGCGTAGTAATACATCAGTCCCAACGCCGACTGAACCAAAAAACAAATAAGAGAGCGTAAGTGAAAACTGTAGTGACGCTCCTCTACACGGGGCAGTGATGAATTGTTTCCCACTGTTACATAGTCTGCGTCTATAAAACACAGAAGGGCGTGTAAACACACAATTCAGACTTCAGCCATCCGCCTGGTAAGGATTCGAACCCACGATTTTCGTTTTGACAGGCAGGCACATTACTATTAAACTGAGCCAGTTCGCTTTCTCTATCAGACCTTATATGAGAGATATCAATACACCATTTTACGACAACATCATCATCTATACTCAGTCTATGCATGCAAAGTGCGATAAATCACAGATGTCCACAAATATAAAAAGATGTCCAGACTATTAAAGATTTCTGCATTACCTATGCTAGAGCATATATAGAAGGGAAAAACACATGGCAATTCTACAATTCAATATCAACAAACGAGGACCTACATCTTTTTGCAACTTCTAAACCTATGACATCACACTATCTTTGGGGGCAAGGACTAAAGGGAATCGTGTACAATTATTTGGACGATAGTACCTTTCCGTTCAATTTACGAAAACGTGTCCACACATCAAAAAACCTGTTTAATATGCTAAACCTGACATTTTACCTGGAAATTTGACATCTCAACTCCTTGTTGTTAGCCTTGCAAGGAGATCAGTAAAAATAGAACGTCAAATTATTGCTGACATACATATCGAAAGGTCCAATAAAAATATGTCAGACAGTGATTAAAATGAACCCACATATCCCAATTTGTGTGGGTTGCCAAGTTGAAATATTAGTATAAACAGATTTATATGCATTACAAGTCCGGTATACAGATAAAGGAATATCTACTGACCCCATTACTCCTTTGGATTACTACTAGCATAAATATATTTGTAAAATATCGAGCAAGCAAATCAACTGAAAATAAACAGAGCAAATTAGGAGGCATCCTTTGATCTTCAAATTTGACATTTTTGACGAATTTGACAAATTTTCAAGAGCTAGACAGGAATAGGCTAACTATTTGTTTTCGTTTAATATATTTGTTGAAATATATTTTATTCATCCTAAAAGATGAACGAAATATTTGTAATAGGAGAGACAACCTAACGAGAAGAGAAAAAATCAAATAAATTTAAAAAAACGGTCCTTATAAATAGCGAGCAGACCATAGACAATTTACCTCACTATTCATAAGTACTGCCATTCATAAGGATCACTATTCATAAGGACCACTTTTCATAAGAACCGCTAACCACAACGCGTGCCAAATGAACAGCGATCTTTTATAAATAGCGGTCCTTATAAATAGCGAGCCCGGCAAAATGTGCTTTAAAAATGCGCCTTTTTCTAAACTTTTCAAGTTAGCATCGTGCCAATGTATCGCCTGTATCGGTGTTTATCTATAGCGGGATGTATATAGTCAATGGAGTAATTAATATATTGTTTACAACTGGAAAATTGTAATTGAACCATTGTGAAAGCGATCCAAAGTACTTGAAGGCGTGCATGCGTAAGGAAATAGAAAACGTTCAGGATTTCCCGATACTTCAAATGCATTTGGCATTGTGGTCGTCTTTGTTAAAAAGACAAAATTGACAACCATTGTTTCCTATAGCTTTCCCTTAATGCGATGGCATCAAGTGAGACAAGGAAAATAGTCTTTATAGGCTGGTGGTCTTTATGTACAGGTTCTTTTAAAACATGTTTCAAAGAGAAACCATTGTCAAGGGAAACAAAGAATGTGGCCTTTATAGACAATTGGTCTGTCTATCCAGGTGGTTACTAAAGCAGGTTTGACTATATCAAACATCTATAGAGTCAGGGAAATGAATTATAATCACAATAGACTACAAATTTGCAATTTAAATATGATACAATACATTCTTAGATTCGGTGGATAAAGACAAGGGAAAATGGGTAAGGTAAACAAAATACATCCCTTTTTTTCGATCTCGAAAAGGCGAAAAACAAAGCTTAAAATGACGGGTCGATAATTCAACAAAATGTCCTGCCATGATGAAGAAGAAAAGAAATAGGCTTAACTTGACCGCAACTCGGACACTTCAGCTAAAATGCAATTACCTGCAACTTCTCGTTTGTCGGATTCCTATACAGACTAAAGGCCCGGTCACACAGCCTTTCGCGTCTGTATCGCGGGTAAAATTTCGCGATTTTTTTTTGCCCGCGGTTGCCCGTGGTGGAAAATGTGCAAAATTGGCTTACCCGCGGTTTACCCGTGGTATGCCCGCGGAACAGACGCCGGCGACTGTTCCGCGTCCTTATCGCGGGTGAAGCGCGGCGGTACCGCGGCCTACCACGCTTACACGCGGTACACACGCTAATGCACGTGATAACAACGCGGTACAGACGCGGAACAAACGTGCTATGACCGTGCTCCACCCGCGATTACCCGCTAAAATTTCGCGTCCAATTCCGCGTGTAACCACGTCTTAACCGCGGCCGTAGCACGTCCTAGCACGTTCGTTCCGCGTCTGTACCGCGTCTTTACCGCGTGTGTACCACGTGTACCACGTGTACCGCCCGCGATTACCCGCGGTCTAAATTTTTGGGCAGCCCAAAACTTTTTCGCGCGGCCAACCGCGTGTGAATTTCTTACCGCGTGTAACGACGGGTAAAGTACGGCTGTATCGCGTCTTTATCGCGACCTCAAAGCGTCCAACAGCGTCTGATTCACGGGCAGAAATTTTTGGCCGTGATTCGGCCGCGATACGCTCGTGGAGGGCTGTGTGACCGGGCCTTAACCCGCAATTGGTATTGGTATAGGACACGAAATACTCAATGGCGATTAGATCACGCATTTGAAAATAGCTTCCCTGTTACCTGGTTAAAAAGGGTAATTGTGTATGGTATATACAATATATTCTACAGTTCTCAGGTTTCGCTTTTGCAGGTCGGGAAAGAGTGGTCATTTTACCAGGGCTGTCACGTACATGCAAAAACCTTTGGTGTAATGCGAACAAATTCTTCTTCTTTTTTTAATCACTTTAGCCTGAACAGACGTGACGCCAACTGAAAACAGTGAGTGATCATACGAAACAAGAAATTCAGCGTTAGCCTTGACAAAATAGGACATTGGAGGAATCCAGGGTAGTATCACCATGATCATGATCACAACCCTCATTCTTATTAACCGGTCTTCATACAGGCCGCCCTCATGAGATATGTTTGCATAAGAAGCAATATTTGTCTACCAGGTACCCATTTTCTACTCGTGGGTTGAGATAGGCTAGGACTCGAAACCTTACACTAAATGTGATGTATCAACTAATTTCCACAACACCTCTACAACGCCAACAGTAACGCTACAGTTTAAAAATGTGGAAAATAATTTGGTACTACAAACACTGAAAACCAGCGCTTTAGTGTACATATATGAACCTTAATCCCAAAGGTATACTACAGCTTATGCTACGGATCAGAGTACATCGATGTGGAAAGCATTTCTACTTCTAAAGCAATTTCATAATGCATCTCCCATAGGAATATCTTCGTCATCTATAAAAGTCCTTGGCCCGAACAGAGGTAGAAAGGCCACCTCTCAGCCACATTTATCTTAAAATGGGTGTCAATTTTGATGATGCAAGAATAAACCCAATTAGTTCACATATCGTGCATCATAACATCCATTTAAATCCCCGTGCGGGTCACTGCAATATGTGTTCGACGTGTATTTTACGTGTGGGGTTTGAGACATGAAATTGCAGTACGTTACATCGTGGTTTGGTGATGGATAAGGGTCATGCTATGTGACCGGATATTACAGCTTCATTTTGGTAATATTACGCATGACCACTTAAGAATGAAGTCGGGATCAAAGTCGTCCTTCAACCGTGAGGGGCAATTTTCGCTTCTTCGTTTCATAGGGTAGAACGAAAATGAAGTTGAGGCGCCCTTTATACATTTAAAAACAAAAATCATCGTCTTCGATCTTATTTAGTCGCTCGGACAAAAGGTATTAATATTATGGAGACATGAATTGGCGAGATCTCTGGATGGAAGATTGGGGAGAATTGAAAATATTGTATCGGATAAGAGGAATAATCTTTTGATTAAGATCAATCAAGCAGGCATAAACAAATAAACGACATGGAATGCAAATCATAATATCCACCCAACATTATGTGCATCTGTAAATAACGATTGGCATTTCTCTAACTTTAAGAAAGGTTAGATTTTCAAAGTTTTACGCTAGAAAACCTTCATTTCAGAATGTTGAATTAAGAACAGTAAAATAAAAAAGTAATCATGAATTGAATCGTAGCAAAACAAGATTGTTTATATCACAGCAACGGAGCAACGAATATATGGCGTAGGCATATTTACGTTTGTCAAATAATTAACGGAAAGAGCAAACATGGCTGACAACTCCGCCGGACAAGATGAGATGAGTGATCGAAAGTGTGTGTGTGTATGTGTGTGTGTGCGTGTGTGGGTGCGTGTGTGTGTGTGTGTATGTGTGCGTGTGGGTTAGAATAAGTGTGCGTGTGAATGTGTGTGAGAAAGAGAGAGAGAAAGAGAGAGAACTAAATAGAGGGAGAAGAGTAAGAGAAGGGGTGTGTGAGAGAAAGAGAAAAAAAATAAGAATGAGAGAGGGAAGAAAGAGAAAGAGAGAGAGAGAAAGAAAGAAAAGGTGAGGGAGAAAGGAACGAAGAGGGAGATAAAGAGGGAGGGGGAACAAAAATGTTTTTCTAATACACAAACGGAAAATCGTGTTTGTTTGAGTTCCCTTTTTTCACTTTCACAATGCACACACAGACACAAACAGACAGAAGAATGTTCTTAAATATAAGCTCGCCTTTGGATATAAAAAAACAAGCATTCATTTGAAAAAAACATTCGTTGATATTCGGAAAAGGGTATCACCTGAAGTCCCGCTTAAAGAAGAGGTTGAGTTCTGGGAAGAGGTGAAAAATAATTTGTGAGCGTTATCGTTGTTATTGTGCAAGTGTGGAAGAACATCAAATAACAAATGTTCTCTGAAGAGCATGGCTCTTCAAATGCCTTAATATTCAAAATATGGCATGTAACAGCATACAAATCGGGACGGATTGTTATGCCACATGTTCGTGTAGTCCCATTTACATATTTATGTGTACAGTGCTTGTAACTTTACCTAGACTGTGCCAAATTTCTTATCATTTTGATGATTCCAGAACCTTGCAGAACATACCGATACTTACATGCTACATGATCACCTTTTTGTGACCCATTCCACACCTTTTCTTTCGCAATGCAATCGCATGACCAGAACTCAACTTTATCTTTAAAACCCTCAATGAATATGGAGTAGCACTTTTCAACCTATCAATCCCTGATCGATTATTTACCCCTATTCTATCACGAAGTGCATAGAATTTAACATCCTCATAGATCAATCTATAAATCTAATTATTGTTTTATGTTCTGATTATTTTATGATTTATTCAATTCCGTTTACTCGTTTTGTCTATACAAAAATGCGGCTAATTCTAATTGCGCAGAACAATGAGGGTTATTCTTGGTACTTTGTAAATCATTGTAACGTGCATTTTTTTTCTTTGACGCACTCCTAGTGAAAATTAGTTTTCGTTAATACTTATTTATCGTTTCGTTCTCATAACCTCGATTAATATGCAACAATGCATGTCAACATGAACGCAAGGCAGACATGTCCGACAAAACAGTGTACTTCAACCAATTCACAAAGCGCACTGTTATCCCTAGTTCCTATTCTGTATGCACCTATTTCGATAATTCAATTCGAAGAATTATAGAATTAGGAGTCATTTTTCACACCGCGGGAGCTGCAATAGGCAATATACTGTCGGCTTTGGGGGATAATTATGAGTACGCGTGAAGCACTTAGCTCTTGGGGCATTATTCAGTATAAATACGCTCTAATTACACCCGTTCCTCTTCCTCTTTCTTTTGTTGATGTTAAACATGAGGTACTTTTAGGTTCGCACCCGAAAGGCTTAGACGCGTTTCGATGTATTCCCTTAAAAACAGGGGCATGCGTCTTCGACTGCCTTAAACTATTGTAATAGATACCACGAAAATAAGAGCAAAATCCGTATTACGAGACATGTATTCGAGCTTGAAAACTTGAGACATTAAAAAAACATTTTATTGTTTAACAACACCGAACACCATGAGCATATATTAAAGCATGCCAAATTTCTTATCAAAATTAGCGATTTTGTTATAGATAATCTGAAGTTTGTTTGAAAACAGACCATTATTAATGATACAAATTGGGGAAAACTCATCTTATCGATTCCTTAATTCTCCCAACTGTATTAGTACAATTTAAATACATTTTAGGTGAATGTTGATAGTCACAAAGCAATGAATTGGCTCTAAATACCATTTCAGACATTTAAATGTTGACAGATTTTTAATAACCTGTCTTACGTCTTATTTTCAATGTAAAACTGTTGGGAAAATTCAAAAATGGTGAGGAGAATTTATTGTTATAGGGTGTCGCACAGTGACGGCTATAAACAAAACCATAAATATCGTTGTGGTTTGAAAGCTTTCATTCTGTTTGCATAGTAGAGGGTCAGTACAGTAGAATAAATATAGTAGTAAAATTCCATATAAAAATTACTCATTTTTTATATCAACCGTCAACAATGTTACCGAGTCACTTTAATGTCAACAGTTTGTGAAATGAATATGTACTTCTAAAGAATCCCAGCGGAAGACTTAGGAAGGTTATGTCAACATATCTATGAACCTGAAAACTGGCCTGGAGATTTTCTTAGGACAATTACGATTCCCATGCCAAAGAAAAATAATGCTACTAAACACTGCTCTGAGTTTCGTACAATAAGGCTTATATTCCGTGCTTCGAAGACTATATCACGAATCATCACCAAAAAAAGATTACCAAGAAAGCAGAAACCTTTGGTGGGCAATGATTAGTTTGGGTTTCGAGCTGGACTTCTCAACCGGGAGGCTATCGCCCGAGCGTAAACTCGTTTCGAACGATGTCTAGAAGTACAGAAAGAAGTAAATTTGGCGTTCAACAAAAAGAGATACAGCAACGTCGATCTGGCGCTGCTCAGTGGCTGCCGGGCTCACGATCAATTGGCCAAAAAGAATTTTCATTTCGGTTTAATAAAATTTGGAGTGGACTAAAAGATTGTTATTATTATTATTATTATAAGCTACTGGATTTGTTAAGATCTCTCGGAGTGGAAGGAAAGGCGCCTCACCAGGAGCCTGTACGTGGAACAGATACTTAGCATAAGAAGAGCAGACGGGGACTCTGAACCTTGAAACATTTGAGGAGGAGTTCCACAAGGCTGTCCATTGTCACCTTACATGTTAAAATTGTCTGCTGGGGATAAACTTAAGACAGAAATGGATGTGGAAGAAAGACTGGATAAGACATATCTTACGGGGGTAACATGCTTAGGGCTGGAAACCGGGAAAGTGATAGATCGTGATGAAGAAGAAGGTTAAAGAAAGAGAGATGTGAAGAAAGAGCTACAGAAGACTCTGGTGTGTGAACCTGCTTTTGGCAGAACACATGAGAGAGAGAGAGAGAGGAAGAGATTCTTACCACGTTGTTATACTACACCTAAACGAACAAAAGTTTTAAAGGCTCAGCAATGTTTTGATTTTGTTAAAAAGTTCAAACATAAACATCTCTGGCACAGACAGATTTAAAGGAAAGTAAAGGTCAGTTCCAAAGAACGATCCTAAGGCCAGGAGAAAACGTCTTCAAGGACATCTATAAAAAGAACTGAAAGTATCTCTTTTCAGTTTTAAGCCGCTAGAAGAGATTTGTTCCACCGAGGCATGATTTTAGAGGAAATTTAAGAAACGCGATAACCAATCGAGTGTCCATGATACCGCATACCCTTGCAGTGCCCTCATCAGGCTATTGATGATGCTTTTGATGGAGGGCACCATTAATTAATTCACATTAATGCCGCTTTCTTCGTAATATCCCAATCGTATCAATATCTGAAGAGTGGCTATAACTCTCCAGAGGAACACGAGGCAGGCCTTTTGAGGGATGAAACCTAAGATTCTAAAGAAAAAGAAGACGTTCTGCTCCGGCGTTCTGGCTCGTAACCCCCTTTGGTGACTGTGAATCAAATCTAATCGGCTCTATCCGATGAGAGAGTGCAAAAGATTTTCAATCTATGAGACTCCAAGGCTCATTTAACAGGCAATGAAAATTGAGGATCTTTACTCGAGGGAGAGTTTTAAATGATAGGCTACTGGTGGCTGTAAACCACCGACAGGAAACAGAGCTGACAGCTTTCACAGATCCGGAGGTGAAAGAGGGGTTTCGACTTTTTAAACTACCCAAAATTTAGAATAGTTATTCATAGTTCTCATATATTTTGTTTAATGTGCGGTCATTGAATATATTTGTAGATCATGATGCTCTTAAAGCCCCACTGTCCTACTTGTAGCTACTTGCTCCCTCTTTATATAAAACTTCCCCAATCGGTGCCTGTTGGTCCCCCATGATCCTCTTTTTCTTATGTTAGTTGAGAGCTGTGTTAATGAGATAGCCACCTGTCAGTGACGTCGCTGTGTGGTCTAATCCCTTCTGGCCCAGTAGTGTTGACGGTCTTTAAGTAAAGATATGTCGCATATAATATTTTCAATAGTTCAGAATTATTAATCAAAGTAGAAAGCTACAGCAATGCGTAAAGCAGAAGAGTGTTCAGCATCATTATTTGCCCTTTTACCATGTTACGTTGAGGTCGATAATTTGATAGCCTGTATCACACCTTAGGTTCTTTAAAATGTTTATATGAAACGTCACTACAAATTTCATGAAGTTCAAATGTGATGATTTTATTGAAACTCATATTATTATATTTAATAATAGTGACATTGATGTATGTGGATTATGAGATTTCGTAACAAAAAAGTAACAGTTTGAAGCCTACCTATCGTAGTTTATTTTTACTTATGGCCTCTATCATGTCTATAATATGTTTTACATATCACTCTTGTTTTGTTTGAAAGAGTATTTGGTCTGAAATAATAGGAATCAACTCATTTATCCAATATTCCAACTATTTTAGAAAATCAAGACAATCCCAATGATCTATGTTCGCACTCTTTAATGGGTGATACAACAGGCTTTTTGAACTTGCCTTACGTTGATTTTCATAAGAGCAGTTGCGATCTTGTTAAATTACCTCATAATTTATTTAGCGTGATGGAAAATGTAAATTTCGTTCCATTCAAATCTAATCCGAATGCCTTAATCGGGTTAAAGATGCGTTGTATCCGATTGTCTTCAACTGTGATGATCTTTATCCTGGTGAAGAATGTATTCTATATTTGACCTGGCGGGAAGGTGTCCAGAATCTGCTCAGCATGGCGACAGACTTCTGCCCCCAAATACCCGACCCATTTTCATAGAACGCTTGCGTTGGGAAGGAGATTGCAAATTTGTCCTCCGGGAAAAACAATTCACTTAAGATAGTAGTGTCTGAAGCTTGTTGTGTTTACGTTTGGTATTCGCTTGCGTCATGATTGTAATGTAATCATTATTTATTCGTTGCTTTCACTCGTCATTGCCGTCATTTTAGCCCCATGTATTGCAATGTGTTGATGCAATCACGTTTTCTTATCGAAGTATCACAACAAATTCTTACTTTAAAGAATGAACAATTTGTCAACTTCCTATCAATAATAATAATAATAATAATAATAATAATAATACGTTAAAGTCCACTCCAAATTGTATTAAATTAAACCGAAAATGGAGATTATTTTTGCCCAATTGATCGTGAGCCCGGCAGCCACTGAGCAGCGCCAGATCGACGTTGCTCTATCCCTTATTGTTGAACGCCAAACAAGGTAACAGCAACTCCCATCTTTAAACGTCTTTTGGTATGACTTGGCCGGGGTTCGAACCCACGACCTCCTGATTGATATATAATTTTTGCTGTTTTATAATTCTCTCAAATTTTAAAAGCTTTCTCGAATGAAGTTGTATATTTTATATTGTATACCGGGGTTCTTCTTACAAGCAACTTGTAAACTAAGGGTATCACTCCATTTTTGTTTGTTTATATATATATATTTTTTTTAATACAATGTGTTAATATTATGTTATACTTATTCTTTTTAAAGATTGAAAATAAATTTAACTGAAAGGTTGCTGAATATAGAAATATTCAAGTATTGGGACATCAATAAAGTGAACGAAATGAATGTGTCAGCTGTATTGGAGCTGTAACTTGATTCCAATGTATAACGCTCTAAAAACATTCACAAACGTATCGAGGACTTTAAAACGTTTGTAAAACGTATGCTTACGCCCCAAATATGCCGAGAACGATTCATATTCACGGGGGGTACTTTAAATAGCTTTTCTGAATATATTTACCATCACCATGTCAATTCTTTAATATCGCTTCACGTCCACACATTTATATAGATGTCATATTATCTATGCGATCGACTGATTCAGTGGTTAATCATTATGTGCCACAGCCACCACAAAATCGCACTTCCTTAATGTCCATACCTTGCGGTAAATAATGACGAGAAATAAAGATGAGAATTGTCATACACAGTATTGCACTGGTGGCTAATAGTATTTATCCCCCCCCCCTCCTGTCAGGAATGAAGAACATGTGTTACTGTATAATAACTATTTGAAACTTAATTATTAGTTTAAAAGCTTATTGAAGTCACAGTAAAACCAGACGTGTTATTTCAAAACTAATCATTCATAGGATGCGTGTTTAATTTTGGCAGGCTATTGGAAAAAGAAGGAACCTCAGTCACTTTGCCAAACCGACTCGAGACCGACTTCAATCCGACCGATTTTAGCCATGGGGGGGGGGGGCGTTATGTAAAAACAAAAATCGGTTTGAGGCCAATCTAGTTTGTGCGAGTAATGTATAATGAGTCACGTCGGAGGTCGACTCCATACTGACAATTTAAACAAATTATATATATATGTGTTATTTTTTCAATATTTTATTTTGGGGCCATTAAGGGCAATCTTAGTGTGACAAACACTATGAATATGACGGACAAAGAAAGAGGACAAATAAACAGTTCCTCAGGTAGACAAAGGAACATCCCTTCACTGCTATAATGTACAAAATTGTAGAACAGGTGCACAAGCATATTCACCTGTTTTACTCATTTTTTACATAATAGCAGTGAAGGGATGTTCCTTTGTCTACCTGACGAACTGTATATTTTGTCCTCTTTCTTTGTCCGTCATATTCATAGTGAAAGATTTTTTTTTTTCATTTCATTTCAAAGACTTTATTTTCTGCAATCAAACAAATCAAATTATATAAAACATAAGGTATGCAAACAATATACAAAATATAGAAACAAATGTATAATACATGAGTAAGAGTAAACGTTGGGCCATTGTGTGTATACAGAAAGAAAGCAGAAGGTCGCCGTTATAAGCAAAAGCTTGAGCAGACGGTCAACCGAGCTAAGAAAAAAATGAGTTGTGAAATATTGGCAAAGTAACAAGAAGAGGGGGGCCATGATACTCAAATGATATATATTACAATTAAATGTGAATATAAACAGTTGGATTCAATATAAATAATTATACAATTAGCATATGAATCTCATCTTTATAAGGCTACTAATTATACGTTAATGACAGAAATAAGAGAGAAACTAAACAAAAACAAGGGTGCGAGTGGTGCGTGTGTGTGCAAGTGCAAGTGTCCTCATGCGCCAAAATATTGAATCATCGGTATTACTATGTAACGTCAGACCAAAATTTAATGTAGTTTCTAAAGTTTTAGAAACTGATGGCCGAGAGTCGGTCGGTTAGCCATCGGTTTGGATTTGGTTTGGCGGTGCGACTGAGGTACGAGACAGGGAATCAAAGACAGCGATATTTCCTTTCGTCCCTCAGCCGAGATGAAAGCCCAGTGTTCCATTTCCCCAATTTTTAGAATCGTCGACCGGGTCATCAGTATTCGATAAATGTCCGCTCCGGCGTCATTTCCAATTCCGTCACCGTGTTAAGTGGATAAAAAACAAGGAACGTGCCCGTGTTGTAGCAAGGTGGATGTAGATAGAATAGATACCACGAGTACTGGTCAATGAGGTGGGGAGGTAGACGGTTTAAATATAAACGACCGTGATAAAGATGAGTTCTGGGCCCCAATTCACAAAACTTGTCATCAGTGACAATTTTTGTTTTTATAATCTAGAGAAATCCTTGCTCCTGATTGGTCATCAGCAGGTTTGTCACTGATTTTTGTCATTTGTCATTGAAAAAAGGCTTTGTGAAACGGGTCCCTGGTCATGAGATTTCAAAATGAAAGTAACAGTTACGAGAGGAAGATATTATAAAGTACAAATAGTTAACTTTTATCATGCCACAGGGCTAATCCCCATTGTGCCAAGCCCTGGCATGTACAAAGCATTATAACGGTAGCGTGCATGCATCCTTATGGCAGGCTACGCATTGTGAGTTATCGAAATTATTGTGATAAGTTGACTAAATCTTGCTGGAAATCATATACCATGAACTAGGCTGTACACAGAAATATGTATAAAATATAATGCGAGACTTTCCAAACGACAATTTGGTTCAACTTACTTTAAACTCTTTCCAGTCATATTTTGAATATCAGGGTACTAAAGAGCAGCCTTTTAAGGAGACATTTCCCACTTGATGATGTTCCTCATTCTTCTACATTCTTTTTATACGCGTAAAAACATGAAGAACAAGGAGGAAGCTCACAGATTACTTTTCACCTTTATCAGAACTTAACCTTTTTCATATGGATGAATGAGTGGGACTGAGAAAAAAAATTACGAAGGAGGAGAAATAGATGAGATAACTAAATTGTTTTCTATCATTTCAGACCAAATACTCTTTCAAACAAACAAGAGTGATGTGTAAAACATATTATAGACATGATAGAGGCCATAAGTACTGGGCACTAAGGTTAAAATGCGCGGTTTAACCATGGAGCTATATCTTATAGCTCCATGGTTAAACAATGAAAGATTCGAGGAGACGCAGGGGGGGGGGGCGGGTAAGGAAATTGAAGGCCGAGGAATCCACGAGTGAGACAAATAAGCTGATGGTAACAGGGCATTTCGCTTCAAAACTTCACATAGTGCGATTTGTACAAAATGTATAAGCATCATGACAAAAAATAGGTATACTGGGCATACTGGTCACCAATTTCTTTTTAAGCATGGATGAGAGATATGGGAAAGGACGGGTGGAGGGGGGGGGGTCTGAAGAATATTAAAGTAGGAGGTATTGACAGAAGAGCCGAATGGGTTGCTGTCTACGATTATGTTTCTATGCCTCGCCTGCACATCGAGATGGATAGATGGTGGTTAAGATCGGTCGGAAGAAGAGGCTAAGGAGGGAAATCTGGTGAAAATTGATGGTAAGGGATTAGGAATGGAGATCAACATGTAGGCTACGCCTGTGGTTCGGGAAATATATTAATGGGAGGTAGAAGGAATAGTGAATACTGGATCGGGATAATATTAAAAGTCAATTTAGGAGCATAATCTTACACATGTTCTTCTTTTAATTTTAGGCTCCGCACATTTTACATTGTGTTGTTTTCGTTTGGTGTGTAGACTGTTTATTTGTGTATGTGTTTGTTTTGGATTAAGGTTATTCCTAGAGTCCCGATTTTGGTGGAAATTATAATTTTACAAATACAAACCAAACTTGCACTGACTGCTCCACACGAAAAAAAATGACATAAATAGAACGATTGGGTTAGAAAAATGAATAACAGCAGAGTAATGGTTGTGAAAATATGAAGAAAATTCATAACGCATTGTTACAGATGAGGTGATTTGTAGCAAATTTTTGTTTAAAGACTAGATGATTTACACATTTCTGACCCAATGCACTGATCTCCTTAATCATAAACTGTTCGTTTTTAATTGAAATTAATTAAATTTCATTCCTCAGGACTAATTAGGTTGATTCTGAACTTTAATTTGAACAGGCATGAGACGAAAATGGAAGAAGCAGGGCATCAACAGTTTTCATAAAGAAATTGTACATCGTTTTAACAATACTTTTTTAATTCTTCTCATGCCATTGATAAACAAATTTAATTCTATAACATCATAACACAACCATAAACAAGTGTTTATAAGATATACACATAATTAATAAGTAGTACGAGAAGATGTATGTAAGATAACAAATTAAGAGAGATAGAAAATCTATTCTAGTATATAGTAACAGAGTAGGGATTCTGAATATGTAAGAAAATTTCGAGAAGATATATGCAAGATAAAAAATAAAGAGAGATAGAAAATCATGGATGCAAATTAACAAGTGGACAAATAGAAAGTTTCAGATGAATTGCACTCAGACGATCCCAAGAGAGAAGTAAAAAGCGCGCCAATACAATCCTTCAAATTCTTTGGACATCCATCGCTAGAGTGAGAAACGGGTAAACAACTATACATGTTCTATCCCTGTTCATCTGAAATTAATCTGCGAGCACGAAAACAAATCTATACAGAATCGGCAAATTGAGCCAGGTCACTAATTGAAAGTCTGTATTTTATTCTTTACAATTAGAGCATTTGATGCGGAAAAAGATTAAGATCCATAAAGATCAAAACAACTTTTAAAAGGTTTTCGTTGATCTGTTGAAATGGAATGCTCCTGTGAACGAGTGATAGTATACAATTTATTTTCACTGCTGCTTAAAATAACTTAACACAATAATATTTCGTTAAAGAGCAATTGTGAATTCCGATCAAGATTGAATAGTACACTCTAAAAACTCAGTATAGTGCAGGTTTTTAAGAGGGCTATATATAGCACTTTGTTGGTGCTCATATAGTATAGCTGCAGTGCTTTTTTTAGCAGATTTACCATCTTCTTCCCCCCCCCCCCCCCTTAACAAAAAACAAGCTACTTATTTTGCACTAAGCCTTTAAGGAAATATGTTTTACCGAAAGGAAAGTTTAAGCACTTTTCAAGAGTTCATATTGTGACTGGTTCAGCATTATCGAAGAGGTGTTAATTATTTTACACTAAGGGTGCTGATGAAAAATAGATGAACGGCCTATCAACAGCACCTAGAGTACGATTAACATAAGATTCATATAAATGTACAATTGTTATTTATCATGATTAAAAATGATTTGAAAATCATAATAAGGTAGTCAATTACGAACAACAATATCAAACTCACTGGCCAATTTCACAATCATTTTCCTCTTTTTTGTATGGACCTCAATATATTTCAAGGTGACAAAAACAGAAGAAGAAAAAAGAGTACTTCTTTTCAAACAGTATGCAAATGAAATGCACAATTGTCAAAAACTCGTCAGATGCTAATTCATTGGCCTCATTGATTCCCTTGGCTCAGCATTTGTTTTTAGCACACATTTAATGTGAACCGCAAAAGCTTTTGTCAGAAAGGCACTTTAGATGCTAAAATTAGCAGGACAAGTGCATTTTCTTACGCAGCACCTGTCTTTTAGCATTTCATTTTGTGGGTGTGTGATAACGCCCGTGTAGTACGTTCACTCAGAGGTCTGGTATTTATGTGTGTTTGTGTGTGTTTAAGGGTATAGACCAGTTTAACGCCCCCCCCCCCCCCCCCTCTCAAAAAGTGAAATGGAAACTCTTATTACCAATCATGTGAAAGAATATGTTTTGACTAATACGTGATGCTCCAAGTTTTGCCGGGAAACCGCCTACTAATTGATATATTTGGTAAATTATTATATCTATCCGGACCGGATAGATATCGCGCGCGTGTCGCGTAGTCCCATGTACATCTTTCTGTAAACAGTGCTTGTAACTTTACCAAGACTGGGCAAAATTTCGTATCATTTTGATGATTCCAGAACCTTGCAGTACATACCAATACTTATATGCTAGATGATCAACATTTTCTGATCGAATCCACAACGTTTCTTTCACAATGCAATCGCAATGTGTGCGTAGGCGGGCATATGTGAGTGTGCGTGTGTACGTGCGTGCGAGGATGAGTGAGTTTCAGATGGTAGTGGGTTCTGCCCTGGGTTGGGTAGTTAGGTAGGGGGTTATAATTTGATCTACATTAAAATTGATTTCATTCAAATTGTTGTTTCAATAGCAATGTATGAATTGTAAATGTATTCATAAATTTACTTACGTTATCATGATGAAAAATGATTGTTTTTTTTGGAAAAATTATATTTGTATTATTATGAAATTGTATGATTTTGGGGGTTAATTACAGGGAAAAGGTGTTGATGGCTTCGTCCGTGTGCTATTACATATAAATTGACTGCTATGAGAGGCATTGCGGTTTCTATAGGGTCAAGGGTACGTTACGTCCTGCTATAACCTCGATACATGCTTGGGCGTCCCCGAGAGCCAGTATAGAAACAGCTATGCTTCGAATATTAAAGCAGTCTATATATCTTTTATATACCGAATTCACAAGCAAATCTACAAAGAATTCCTATACCTTATCTTGAGTAAAGACTGGTTAAAACATCACAGCGAATTTGAGACACTGTCTGTAAATCTTCGCTGGAAAGCTGCCTGAATGTAGCGATCATTCGGGTATCCGCGCTCGCGCAAAGAAACTGTTTACCCGTAAAATGTATGCGGCCCGTCACCTGAGGCAACGAACATCCTTTAAAAAACTATTGACCGGTAGGCGGGCATCTTTTGAAAAAAAACTCTGGACCGGGCGGGCATGGCTAAAAACACGACTCCAATTTCGACCAATCAGATGGCTAGATTTCTAAAAGAAAGGTATATAACAAATTTATCGCCCCAAAACTGACGCCAACCGACTCCAAACCGACAAATCTTTAGCCCTTCTGCACTGTAAAAAATAATTTGTTCATTGGTAATTTTTACGTATTTTTTCCATGTAGAATTTACTTGAAAACATAAGTTTTGCCACTTACGCACTGAATTGAAGTCTTGCTAACTCAAACTTTCAATTTAGTAGAACATACGTGGAATATTTAAGTAAAATCAAATACATAAGAACTTTAATTAATTTCAGCTTGTATTAATTTAGTAATTTTAACTCAAAATCAGAAATTATACGTATTACTCAAACAATTTATGTTGATTATTCTTATCTTTTCAAAGTAAGGACCGATGCAGTGCGTAATAGAAATATTTACATAATTTCTGAATATTCATTAAGACCAAATTAAACTCTTTTTTTAAATAAAACAATTCTTTTTTGTGGTTGAATGAAAATTTAAGGACTTTAAAACATTTACTAATTCATTTAACATGGCTAAGCAAAGACAAGACAATTTTGAATTGTTACCCAGTTCAAAACAAATCAAAACTTGATATTTAAGGAAATTGTCAACCAATTTTCCTTTTAAGATGCTACGATCAAGTATATATAAAATTTGGAGCCTTTCAATATGTGTCGAATCTTAATCTTAAATAGAAGTAGTGTTAGTGGTTAGTGATTAATCTTAAATAGAAGTAGTGAATGATTAGTGGATATTACTTGTTAGATTAGATGGGTACCAAATCGTGCAATATGTAATCCTATCATAGCTTTTTTTTAATTATCTAAAATGATTACAATACTTAAATTATTTACGTTAATGTAACTCGATTTAACTGAGTAAAAATTTATTCAGCAAAATAAGTAAATTCTACTTAAGATGCCGTAGGTAATATTTACTTAATAAAAATAAGGCAATTCTTTTCCTCAATTTTATTGAGTTATTTCGACTATTATTTTTTTACAGTGTGCGTATTTTTTAATGCGTGATCGGTCTGTAGTCGGTCTTCTGTCGGTCTCGCACTCTCGTTCGTGTGATTGATGTTTTTACTGGAATCGGTAGTTCCTCTGTTAAACCGTCCAGTCGATTCTCATACTAACCAATCAATTCATGGCTATTTGGTGTGGAGGAAAATGTTGTGTTTCGTCTTTTGTCGATATAAAGACGGCTTCGTCAATGTGAAGGAGTAATATAACAAATATCGTCAGAAAAAAATTAGAACTTAATCAGGAAATGAATCTTCTTCTAGCCGTCACAGCATATTAAGTTAGTAGATCTTTACCGAGGCAGATTTGTGAGGCGAAGTACGCCAAAAAATAACTAACCTTATTGGTTGTATAAAGTGGTCTGATTGCCAAAAAAAATGGTTGCTATGCAATCACTTCATTGTGAAGTAGCTGCTAAAACTTCTGTTTTTCAATATTTTTTCAAGCTAAAAATCTTCCATCGTTTCTAAAATCGTGATAAATGGATCGTAGTGTAAAATGACCCAATGGCGTGTTAGCTTGTGATTAGTTCCAAAGATGTAACATTATGTCCTTTTGCTTATTTTTTCAACAAGCGGCTGTCTACAAACGATCTTATTTTTCCAAAAATTCCTTAACTGTTGCTAATAATCTGGGGAAATTGCATCTGCGGGAACGTGGCTGCCCATAAGCTTTTGGCGGGAAATCTGCTATGCGCGGATTACTTTTAGAAGTCTTCAATTTTGTCTGTGATCAGCGGCTTGGGACTGATGATGACAGAAGGGGATTGGAGCAGTAATCCGTCCTTCGAAATCAAAGATGAATTCGTGGTCGATGTATGGTGGCTGGTAAATCCTTCTCCCTTTCTCCAGTTATTCATCAAGCTTTTATTTTTCTCTCTCTCTCTGCCTCTCTCTCTCCCTCTCTCCCTCTCTCTCTCTCTTGTTCTCTCTTCTCAACAGCAGGCATAGTCCATGTTTTGATCAGAATGTTCAAAGTTTAGATATATCTATATATTGCTGCAATCAGTAGATATAATACCGACAATTTGTAAGGTAAACAGTGATATATATTTAATACCTATATGTTTAAAATGTGTTTTTTGTGCGTGAAAGGTTGTTTTTTATTTTATATTTTATTGATATTGATACGAAATATATTTTAACACAATCATTTAAGAATGCAAAGGTTATAGGTTCGAGTCTCAGATGGCACTAATGTCCTCTAGCTAGATATTAAACTACTTTTCCCAATATTTACCCAATTATTGTAGTGAGTGGCTATGTTGTAGGATTTGTCGTTGAAATTCGCTGAATGCTAAAAGCAGTTGCCGCTGTTGTTAAAAGCCGGGAGTAATAAATGTATAACGCTTTTTGGAAGCGCATAGGGATCTTAATACACCATTGTGTGATCTGCGCTACCGTCAAAGAAAGCTCTATCCTCATCAATTATTAAAACAAGGAATGGGATTGTATCAAAACAATGTCTCCAATACCCGAAGTGAGACGAATCGTGATTTGGCGATAAACTCGAGAGTTTGTCGGCACCTTTTATGATCATCCGCAAACCTGAGAGTTCCACCGAATGTCTTACTCTTTGAGCCACACTACAAATTTATTATGGATGCGTGAGAAAATTTAAAAACGTAACGGGTCGCGGTAGGTTAGTATTAATCAGTGATAGGTTGGTTTTAACACATGTGTATACAGAACACCCCCCCCCCCCAATTTTTTTTCTGTAGGTGGCAGCTCTGAACTCGTCATGCCTGATGGAGTGAGAAAGCGTTTCACTGAGTGTCTTATGAAAGCACCATTAGCTCCCCATTGCCTCGCAACGAGATGTCCTTATTTACAGAGTCGCTAGCCTCGGGACAAAACAGTCTTCCACTGATTGATTCCGTGCCACCTGAAGCTCCCTCTGTCCCATGATAGTTGGAAAACAAAAACGATGTAGTCCCATTTACTTAAACCTGAGTGAGGTGAAGTTTCATGCTTGGGCAGTAGAGTTCAATGTTTAAACTACTGTGACTTGTATGGTCCCGAATGTTAGCCTTCACAGGAGTTCATCGCCAGTAGTAGAAAGGAGGGCTATTTTATGCCTTGAGGGAAATGCAGAGTTCATACGCCTAGATAGGCTGTGCGAAGAGCTACATGACAAAATTGTCCAGAAAGAAAATGACTGAAGCGAAAGACCATGATCAGGAAAGAAGAAGAGAATCTTCCTTTGTGGACAAAAAAAGAACAATACATGGTGCATTATATTGGGGCTACTGGCGTAGCTACATGATGCGGGCAAGGTGGGGACCCGTACAGAGAAACAATAGAGAAGGGGACATAGTACGAGACAAAATACATCAACAGCCGCCCCCCCCCCTCCCCTTCCCATGATCTCCACTAGCTCACTTCGCTCTCTCGCATTTCATCCACCTTTATACGACCGATGACCCCTCTCCTCTCATAAGCTCAACTAACCATGTATGTTGAGATTATTATCAGGATTATGAGGAAACAAAGGTACATTCCATCACAAGAGAAATTGATCAGAGTTATTGGCATGACTAAACTACTCCTGAAGCTGCTGTAAAACAACGACAGCAACAGTATCAACAATGATGACAACAATAATAATGATAATAATGATACTGATAATAATAGCACAAACAATAACAAGAACAATGATGTTAATAATTATAAAGATGATAATGATATTAATAACAATGATACTGAAATATTTGTATAACGCATATCACCATTTGATTAGAATAATATATATAAAAGGAAGGACAGGTGCTGTCCAAACAACTGATATAAACATGATAAATAACAGATATCTAAAGCTGGACATGGCCTCAAAATGACAACATATTTTTTCTAACTTATTCTACATTAAAAGAGAAAAAAGCTATTTAATCAGCCATTGTTTTCTTAGCCTACCATTATTTTGAAAGTAGTGTCATATGAGCTAGGCCAGTCATCAATCTGGATGATTGCATGTTTTCGCTGTTCCCAGGAGGCATCAATGATATCAGTCTTGTGACAGATGTCCCTACCTGGCTTCCTGACATTGATATGTTACTGCGAAGTCCAAGTCACACAGCGACGAGTTTATCTTCCTCTGTTTCAGCTAACCGCAAAGATTTCCGCGGCTCCCTGCAGCAAAATTCAACCAAAATGATACCATCCACTCTGTTCACGTAACGATTCCTATATCCAGCCAGTGTGGTATTTGACCACATAAGTCAAACATGACCAACAGAGACTGGAAAATAACGCGAGACTAAACCATACACTTCACGTCATAACACTAAACGCCCGGGTGGAATTCCAAAACTTCTGAAACACCATCTCGTATCTTATGTTAGAGAGAGTAGTACATCTAATATTGGTTACTTAAAATTATGTCTTTTCCGTCGAAATCGTAATGTTGGAGCGCCTTGAGGACCTTGCAAGGTCGATACGTGCGCTTTATAAGAATCCAATAGTAGTATTATTATTAAGACTTTTGATTGATTGAGACCTGCGCAAGTTTGGGTACGTACGCCTACAGTTTAGAGGGGCATCTGCGCAAGTACTTATAACAAGTTGCAATTGGTTTCAAGGAGCAATTTTGTCAATTACTTAGTACTTTTGCTCTTTAAAAAAAGAAAAACTATTTTCAGAAAAAAGTCCCAGACATTTGCTTTTAATGTAGTTAATGTTTTTTAATTTAATTCTCACCCTCCGTTCTTCTTTATTGTTCTTGAAAACTTTCCTCCTGCATTTTGCAGATTGTGTTGGTTCGCGGAGTAGCGTTAACGATTTTTCGTTTGTTTATTTTTCAAAATTATAGGTGCACCTCCGCCACTGAGATGCAAGACAGAACGTTGTGGTTCAATATCAATACATTTGATACGAGGAGAGGAAACGTGGCCAAAGAATCGAACAAGAAGTTTCGCTAAAATCTTGGTGACAATGTGACTGTGGCCTAAAACTAAACATGCATACAGAGAGAGAGCAATCTTGATTTCATATCGCAATATATCTACGCCCTAGGAAATAACGTCATGTCCAAAACGTTAGGATCGAAAACCCTTTTAAAAGACCCGAATAAAGTAAATTCAAACAGGAATTGTGTAAATTCAAACAGTAGCGTGTGCTACCTTTATCCGATAAAAGCACGTACGATAAGTTATCCACACATACAGGCTAGCAACACTGTATACAGTGACGTACACGGACAAACGTCATGAATGAACAGGGAAAAGGAACCGAAATGGGACAAGGCAAATATCTTGTAAAAACATACTTCTCGGGCAGAAAAATGTGATCTCCTTTTATCATAACATGAGTTGTACTGTTAAAGCAAAGGCTAAATGTGATCTGATGATGATTCAAAATTACATAGTCAGCGAGAGTGGATCGGATGTTAACAATATTTGTGGCTGAAGTTGGTTTGGGACGGTTCCCCCCCCCCCCTCTCTCTCTCTTTGTCTATCTCTCTCTCTCTCTGTCTCTCTGTCACTCTGTCTCTCTCTTTGCCAATATAACAACAATTTATATCATCAACTTTCTTAAAATTATATGGAAATAAAGAACAGCTTATATCGCATAATGCCGCTACGTTATTCGCGTGACCAAAACCATCCAAGCGTGACAAAAACCATTAAGGCGTGACCAAGACAATGCAGCAGTGGCAAAACCATCAAAGTGTGACAAAAGCTATCCAGGCGTGATAAAAACTGTTCAGGGGTGACTAAAAGTGATTAGAGTGACTTGAATCACGGCGTCTTCAAGGACGATTGGAAATTCTTGTTAGAATCCCAATCTAAACCTGGATGTTTTCGAAACCAACTGATTAAAAAAAGCAAAGCATCTTCATTTCCACATCATGTTATCTTCTTTTGGGGTGATGATTTACTTGTTTACGCACTTAAAGGTATTACAAAGTTTTGGTAAATTTTGAAAAATGGGTGGATAAGGATTCTTTACAATTTTGATATATTTGGATGCCCCTGGGGATGTATTAAATGCACTAGAAATTTTGGCCCCTAAAACACTTCTGCTTTCAAGAAAAATTGAATATAAACATTTACCGGTGCTCCCGGTAAATTTTGATAAATTTCAAATAGCTCCTACGGCCATATAATGGTAGCTGCGACCATGAAAATCTCAGAATATGTAGTTGTGCTATATATTTCCAAACGGGAATAGCTAATCGGTCGATTTTAGTCAAGATACATTGTTTTATAGCTTAATTAATATCTTGACCTTGAGAGGGAGCTATACAACATAAAGTGTTTATTATTTACAATTTCATAAATTTAGAGTCGATTTCGACCTCGACAACGACCACTGAATATTGTAGGATCGCATATGCTTCCAATATGTTCATTTGAACCAAATTCATGACCCCATACCAAAACTTTGTATTACCTTTAATTTAAATCACAGTGTCATAATTTGAAAGGGTGATAGGTTAGAGTTTGTACAGAAACACTCATGTCTGATTCCACATTAATCGAACTGTTTTTCCGTCAGCAAGAGATCTGTATATGTTTCGATTCTCACTCAAAATAGTACACACTGTCGTCATTTGCTTCCATTTGCTTCCATTTCACAAAGATAAACATTGACTCAGATAAGTGCACTTCACACGGATACTTGAAAGCCAAATCCTCACCTGGTTTTACTCGGGGCTTTTGAAGGACATCGTTTAGTGGATATTTCACCTACTTAACAGAAATCATGGTTCGGTAGGCGTTGGTTTGGATAGTGGGGGAGGGGTAGAAAAGGGCGAAAAGACACGGTTCACGTGGTGCATCAAGATGGTGGCTCCGGGATGCTTTCTAGTATAAGGCCTATAGGTATAAACCAAAACCTAAGGGGGCGTTGTGGTGTGCACCTGTAATCAAGCTAAAGATGGTAGTTACAAACTGATTCAGCCGAGGACGCAGGTTCGAAACTGAGTCACGTATTTCGGATAGTGACGTTAAAGGTCTGTCCCCAGACGTAAATAATCATATTTGATGATTAATATACACGTCTGTAAGAACCCAATTACACACACACACACACACACTTCCCTCTCCTTCTTAATAAAGTTTAGAAGAGTGTACCATACTTAACGCTAATTTCTGAGTGTTCCCCCCCCCCTCTCTTTCTCTCTCATGAACATACGAATAATCAACACATAAGCTCACTCTGTTTTTGACGCAAAAGAAGGGCATTCTTGTTCAAATTGACATTCAAACATCAACCAAAAGGTATAATCAACACATAAACTCACGCTGTTTTGACACAAAAGAAGGGCACTCTGGTTCAAATCGGGAGTAAGGGAATGGGAATTTAGTCTCTCTCTCTCTCTCTCTCTCTCCACCATCTCCCTGTGTGGAGTGTTTCGCTAATGGACTTTCCCTTTTTTTAAAGGTGGCGTTATTGGAAGTGTGGTCTGCGTACAAGTATTGACAGAGCTCTCCAGGACTCATGTTGTATTTCTTGCAACAGAAGGTGCTGAAAATTGAGAGGAAAGGTTAAGAGAATAACGTATAATTTAGAAGAGGTGACGCGTAAAAGACGAGGAGGTGCTTACAATGGCGGGTGGATATTTGGAAGGCATTTGGCAGGCTATTTTGAAGACTGACCATAGTGTCTCGTTTACACAAACGTAGGGTGGAATACAATTAATACGGAATGTTATATTACAGAAAATAGATGTTTACGTTTGATTTACTTGAGTGACGATAAAGCAAATACATTCATCAACAATTGTATAATGTAAGAAACAAAACGGACCTACGGCTTTAACGCCCAAACCGAGAGACTTGGTAACCGGTATGGAATGCAAAGGGAACAAACTCGTGTCTTTGGTCTCGAGCCAACACTCGGACAATGATTTCATTGTAAGTTTATGATCAATAGGCGTCTTAAGAAGAACGTTACTGCAATACTTCACCAAAAACAATGTATATATCTATGGTAGATGTAGACTTAGTTTTTATAGAATGAAATGGATAGGAAAATCTTGCCCTCTGAATTATGTAATGCTTTAACTCTTATCATGCCACAGGGCTAATCCCCATTGTGCCAAGCCCCAAATCACAGATTGCCAAGTTTATATTGAGATAATCTGATTAACGCGATGGTTCTATGAATAGCGCGTGCAAAACACACAGCACACTACAATGAGCATGAACAATAACTGCTACTACGAAAGTGTGCACGCACGCATATGGCACCATAGCAATGGTTTGCTCGCATGTACAATGCACTATAACGATAGCGTGCATGCAGCCTCATGGCAGGCTATGAGTTAAGAACCTCACAAATTGACCCGACTTTCCTTTTGGTCGCTATTTTAGCCGTTCGTATGACAGAGAACTATTCAGGTTTGGAGGACCAAAAGGAGGTACTTGTAGCATTATTTTATAGGATGCAATATAAAATCGTCTTGCACTACAAGTTTCTACTTATTCAACAATACGGCAAACAAACAAATAATTTCAAAAGAGATGAGCAATTTCTTATAATGTGTATATCCATAGTAGATGTAGACTCGTTCTTTAAATAAGATAACATAAACGACTCAATCATTAACACTGCATTTGTAATATTTGTTGAATTTCCAAGCTGAATAAAAATGCTTTCCAAAATATATCGATTTGGCGTTGCTATTGCTGAGAATGGTATTCTTTTTTTGGAATCATATCTCTGTTAGATGTTGAATCATTATCTTAAAAGGGGGTAATGAACTCCCCAGTCTTTAGATTTGTTCATCATTAGATACTCTTCAGACGATGCTCTTTTATGTCTTATTTGACATAAAATAATAATTCTAAATTTATAATTATTGGCGGCCTTGAGGCCCTTAAAGGCATCGTTTAACAATGTTAAATCTGAATTGCACGGCCCTACGTGTTATTAGTGTCTGTGATATGGTGTTATATTGAAGTCCTAAACAAAAATTGCGCTTCAAAATTATCAAGAAGAGCCTCAACAAAGTAAAAATCGTTTAGTGACCGGTTTTACCATACTCGTTTTCCTCAATAGACTCTAGTGTTGAAACCGTTTGGCAAACTGCTTTCAAAATTTGCAATTCCGATCATAAATATCTTGATAATCAGACAGGCGATCGGCTTGTAAAAGTAATGGGGTTCCTGACCGACCTAAAGGCTTATAATTATGATTGCAGCATGAGCTAAATCCAGCATTTTGTTTCAGAATCTGAGACAAAGTTACCGGATCCCTTTAAAGGGTAAAGGACCATTGTGATGTGAAGACAATGCTTCTCACGTTTCATTGTAATTATGATGTTCCTCTACACAGCGTTAAATGGATACAAATTGAATTACACCTGATCAGACAATTCAGCATTACCTATCATCTGTCCTTTTGCTGATGGCTTTATTATTAACACATGTGTCCTCTTTTTCAGAAATACTGTTTATAAACTTGAAAACAATCGTGAAGGTTATTGGAGCGTGTTGTTGAAACAGGGTCAGGTATTATGACATTTATGTTTTAAATACTTTGCGAGTCACTTTCAAATGTCCGCTAAGTCTGTGTTAAACACAAACGCGCAAACACAATCGCGCACATACACACACACATTTATTACAGTATAATGATAGGCAATATAAAAGAAATAAAATTATAATGAGGTTAATTATATACGTGTGCTGAATGCAATGAGGAATGTTTTCGTTAAGACTGGCGGAAGAGGGAAATAGGGAGAAAGAAATAGGGATAGAAAGAGAGGGAGGAGGAGAGGAAGCAATAGGCTACTGTACATAGACAGAGAGTAGTCTGATTTTTTGGTTGGAGAATTACAAAATGAGAGATAGAGGAGGTGAGAATGCAGAAGAGAGCGGGTGAGATGGTAAGAGAGAGAGAGTGTGTCAGAGAATTAGGTTGAGCGAGATTTAAAAACGGGAAAGGAAAGAGAAAATTCATCTTACGGTGAATATTGAGCGAGATCTTTTCTCGCAGCTTTGCATACAATTTGCATTTTCTTCGCATGTCATCACTGCCTAGCCCGAGAAAAATACATATACCTCGAGGATATAATGTACCGGAAAGATGCGCTCTCCAAACAAAAATGGAATGAAAGCATTTTCAATCTGTGCCATTCATCCTGTCAGAGCCTCCAGAAATCTGGAATTATTATAGCCAGGGAAATGCAACGATTCATCATTCTTAATACTCTGACTTCGCGAGGTCTCTCTCTCTTTCTCTCACTTGTCCCCTGTCTCGCTCTCTCTCTCTCTCTCTCTCTCTCGCTTTCTCTCTCTTTCCTCTCTCTCTCTCTCTCTCTACATCTTACTCACTCACTCTCTATCTCTTTTTGTCTCTCTCTCTGTCTGTCTGTCTCCTTCTCTCTCTCTCTCTCTCTCTCTCTCTCTCTTTTTCTCTCTATACCTCTCTCTCTCTCGCTCCAATCCCTTTCTCAAGATAGCGCGTGAAAAATTGAAAGACTCGCGGCACCTCATGAGAGGGGAGAGCAGGGTCTCTCCCGGCCCGTCCACACAACATAATCTTTTTTCTTCGTACAAAATACAAGTGTCCGATTTCAGTGCGCGGGGAATGTTCTAAACCCAATACGACGTTCGCGTGGCGATATCAGCGACGCAAAAGCATGTGATAGAACGGAATTAGATGCCGATCTGATGCGCCACTGCGATGAGGAGTAGGATAGTTTCGTCCCCTTACCGAAGAAAACATCGCGCATCACACCACCGGTTGCTTTCATACATATCATTCTCTCTTAATCATAACCATTCATTTTTTGTTCATCACCTGGGGGGCGTTTCAAAAAACTTGTCATCAGTGACAAATGACAGTTGTTGTTATAAGCTACTGAAATCCTTGCATCTGATTGTTTATCAGCAGAGTTGTCACTGATTTTTGTAATTTGTCATTGAAATAAGGCTTTGTGAAACGGGCCCCAGATGGTTCCATGGATGGCAAAAAAGTCTATTATCCGGCAGTGTGAACTAACCTATATCGAGTAGAATAATGCCCAAAGGAGGGTGACCATTTATCAAAATTGTACAGGCTTTTTGACTTAAATTATCAAGCCCGTCGCGCCAACTGGATTTAAAGGAGAGTTTAGGGTTCTCTCAATGGGGGATAAGCCGTTCTGTGCATTATGTATATTGGTTAAGTCAAACATTTGGAGAACAATAAATGTTTCTCTTTAATGCCATCTACTTGTATAATTGAATACTTCTGTGAGAAATGGTCATAGAGATTGATGTTAATGGGAGCCTTGTGTGTCTTTCTGATTTATGAATTCAGCGATTAGGATAATGGTTATAATGATTTATTGTGTCTATCAAGTTGATGATGGTACTATGCAGAATAATGCATGACTCAATAAAATTTATATCTAGAAAAAATACATTTGTATATCAAGAAAAAATACATTACATATAAAGCTATCCAAATACATTACATACAAAGCTATCCAGATACAAACAATGATAGCTGGGTGTGTATTATCTAAAACATTTCAGACTAACCTTGGAAAGATGCATTGAGTTGCCTTCAATCAAGTCTAAGAGTAAAACAAAATTATGACCTCTTCCCCATCCCAACAGTCCAAATTTTCCGGGATTGGGTCACGCGGCCCCGTGTTAAGAAGTAATGGCATCCTATATATTAAAGATTATCTGTACTAGTTTATGAGGAGGGATTAGACCTCACTTCAAGGTCACTGGATATGTGGTTATCTCATCAACTCTCAATTAACGTAAGAAAAAGGGGATCATGGGGGACCAATGGTCACCGATTAGGCATTGTTTTATATACAGTGCGTCCCAGAAAAAACGAAACCGAGAAGTATCGATGTTTTATCATAACTTAATCACAACCATAATTAATGAATGATACATATTTGGAAAGCTTAGAGTCTCCTCTTTCAGTTGGTGCTACTCACGTTATGCATATTTCACGCATGAGTGATTAAAAGCAATTTGAAGGAAGGAAACCAAAAGGGAATTTGGCGGGCGGTATCTGAATTTCAAAGAAAAATTCATATTTCTAGAAAGTTCATTTTCTGCTTTTTCATATGATACCTCAATCAAGGGACGCACTGTATAGAGGGAGCAAGTAGCTACAAGTAGTACAGTGTGGCTTTAACATCTCCGTTTTCTGGCTCCTAAATTTCGGCAAAGTATCCCCCCCCCCCTTTTCCTCTCTCTCTCTCTCTCTACCCGACTCTCTTTATCCGCCACTGATTTTACTCTTTGACTCGTTTAAAGCAAGGTGAATATAAACAAGGTATATATGCAAATTGAGTGACCATTACTATCGGCCTGAAACGGTGCAAGGTTAGCACACATGGAAATAAAAACCACAGTTTATATCAGAAACAAGGCGATTGCAGTGGTCACTGTTGGGGGTAATAGGGACTTTTAGATTGAGTGGACGAGAACACGACGAACGCCGACTGATCATGCGTGTCAACGTACTCAACTGCCCATGTTGACTACAACTAGAAATCTTTTAGATTTCACTCGACGATATACATGCATGCAGGAAGTCACACTATGAACAAAGTCATGACGGACAAAGAAAGAGTACAAAATATACAGTTCCTCATTCTACCCTCAACAATTGCTGTGGTAGACAAAAGAACATCCCTTCACTGCTATTATGTAAACAATGTGTAGAACAGGTGAATATGCATGTGACACCTGTTCTACTCATTTTGTACATAATAACAGGGAAGGGATGTTCCTTTGTCTACCTGAGGAACTGTATATTTTATGCGCACGCGGCATACTAGTAACGTTCGAGATTTAGGAAAATCAAGGTTGACGCATTCTCGATCGCCGACTGAGACGACGTGACGCATGCGCAGTTCCTTAAAATGACGTCACACGTTGCAGTCAAAGCTGTCGACGTGCAAATCTAAAATTCCCTAATGACGTAGGTGTGCAGTGACGTAGCGTAGGTCCATGCATCGAGGGGGCGCCAGGGTCTTGGGGGAGCCTGGAAGGTAATATTTGGTGAATGGAACGGAAGTCCATTAATAATTTACATGATTAAGGGGCAGGGTCTTTATATAGCGTCTCATTTTTGCACGTCTCATCCTGTACTTTTCATGCAAGACAGTTGTTTTTAAATTAAACATTGTAAGATAATGACTGTGTCCATCTTACCGACGGAAAAGTAATTGTTCCAGGAGCATCAATCGTACAGTCGTTAAAACGAAGAGTATATATTTATACGAGGACGGAGTACAAAGTATATTAAGGGGGTGTGAAATAAATGAAAGAAAAAAAGAAAGTTACATAATTAGAAGAACAGGTAAAAAGAGGAGTGTTAAAACATATCATGGAGATTTTAAAGGGACTAGGTAACATTGTTCAGATGAGAGAAAATGGTACCAAGGTAGTGACTTTGATGCTACATGTACAATTAAAGATAATCTAAAAGTTTGAGTGAAAACAGACCATTATTAATGATAACAATTGGGAAAAATGATCTGATTGATTCCTTAATTCTCCCAATTATATTATTATAATTTAATTACATTTTAGGTAAATGTAAATCGTCACAAAGCCATGAATAGACTCTATGTACCATTCCAGACATTCAAGTGTTGACAGATTTTTTTTATGTATTAGGCCTATGTCTAATTTTTATGGAAATACGGTTGGGAAAATTCGAAAATGGTTGGGAGAACTTACAGTGACGCCTTCAAAGAAAATCCTACATATCTTTGTGGTTTGAGAATTTTTTCAGAATTGTTTGCATGTTAGAGGGTTAGTACTGTTGAAGGAATATAATAAGTAACATTTCATACAAAAATTACGCAGTTTTTTGTCAACCTTCAACAATGTTACCGAGTCACTTTAAGAGAAAATACAGTGGGAAAAGAGAAATGAAATCATCTTAATCACCCTGGAATCTGAGTAGATGATCATGATGGAAGGCCACGGGGCGAATTCGTTTTCCATACGGGATAGCATCAGGCCATAATGTCTGTTCATCGGCGCCTCTCCAGTCTCTCTCTCCTCGAGTCCTGGTCACTTTGCCAGGTTCGTACATAAATAAGTCATATTCTCGCGGGAGTCGAAATGCCGCTATCGTCCACAAGTTCTGTTTTTCTAACGCTTTCTTGATTTATTAAACGCTTCGAACCTGACCGGCTCAACAGCAATGATCTATCTCCAATCACAAGCATTTACATCGACTATAGGATAATACCATTAACAGCGTAGTGACTCTTAATCCGCTAATTGATATTGGGAATTATCCAAGATGATATGAAGAGATTCCTACCCGAATATCGCTCGACTAAGTGGCCTTAAGTGCGTAGACAGTAGGCCCATATAAATGAGAGATCTTTAGAGAATACAAATTCCTAGATTGTTTTCAAAGTTGATGACTATCATTGTTATTTTTATGCAACCGTGACGTCATCAGCGATTAGAAAAATTGGGACGTACACTGAGAGAAGAAAAGTTGCTAGTAAAAATATTTAGCTCGATTCAGAACCGGAAAAGGGATAGTTCACCAGCCCTTTAGGATAAAATCCTTTGGAGGTGTGATAGTCAGGAGAAAGGAACACAACTTTTTTTTCAAATTCAACCATCCTTACTAATTTATAACATTAAATTGTAATATTCAAAGATTGAAACCTAGGCATATGTCTACTTAATGATAATATATTTTGTTATACGTGTATTTCATATATTCAGATTTCGGACTGTTTTGAAAGAATATGCAATTATTCAACCGAAATGAGTGAATGAATAAATGTATGAGTCAATAAATAAATGAATAAATTAACCAAAAAGCAATTCATTACCAATCAACACAAGTTATTGGCAATGACATTTCAGAAATGCTTTTAAGGAGGTTGAATTTATTTTAGAGAAGGATTGTAAACTTAAAATCCTACGCTGGAACATGCAGGAGCTGACTAACTGTATGTGTGTTAGTACTTGCAGGCATTATCTCAAAACCTTGTTTTGGGAAAATGTGGCAATCATTCAGTTATATTGAAATTTCATGACAATGAAATGAAGAAGAACAAAAATTGTTTGAAACTTAATTTAACCCAGATCTACATATCATCCTTGTTTTCACAAACACCATCAAGAGTTATAATTGTCTTTACTTTTATATTGTTTTGTTCGTGCAAGGATTATGTTGAATTCATCCATATCCACTATCAACTATATCGTATATTCATATTATTCCTACTTATTAATTATTCATTGCTTAAACATTCAAAGTTTAAAAGTTTTCAAGGGACCAATAATCGACAGGACGAGGTGTGTGGAATGCGAAAGAAAAAGAGCGTCGAGTGGGGGAGAGTTTTACTCCACTGCCTGGACTGTCTCCGTGTCGCCCAATCTACTGAGAACTGAGCCATTCATTAATATACAAATAATACACAGCAGTGAGGGCATTAGTAAGAATTACCCACACAAGGTACCTTTGGAACAGTCTAACACGCCCGAAGCGGTAGCCGAGGGTGTTTGGACTGTTTTGAATGTACCGAGTGTGGGTAATTTTACTAATGCCCGAACAAAATGATGTCTATTATTTGTTTTATAAAATGTTGTTTTATAACATGATTTTACTAATGACCGGTCATTAGAATTGGATAACGACCGGTCATTATCCAAATTACGCGTTAGGCAAAATAAATGCCTGGTCACGTGTACGCTTTCAACCAATCTTTTGCTTAGGATCCACGTCATCATCTTATAAAAGAGTGTAGCCAAGTTTGGTACAGTATGACGAAAATTGCTTCGTTGGGCAAGCACAAAGCAAAAGAATATCCGAGTTGTGAACGAGTAAAACCAAGTTTAATAGCCAAACTCTGTGTATAGAAGATGGCTCTGGCTGAGAAAATAACACAATCATGACGGGGATTGCGCTCTGTGTGAGATGCGTCGATGTAACGGAAGGGGGACAAAGATGAGTGAAGAACAAATGTTTAAAAAACGTTCAGAATCTGGACTAGGGAGGCTTGTGCAAAGTGGTTTGATCATTCTCTTTTTCATGTCGCCTAACCCTCTTTTTTTTTCTCTCTCTTTTCCAAATTATTTTCCCATTTCCCCATTCCACTGGGGGTGGGGGCAAGTGTACCCGTCAGCCAATCCACTGATCCATCAGCATCTAATAAAAAATGCGGGAAAGAGAGCTTTTATAGGACTTTAAATTATCTCGACCATAAATCTGGATTCCAGCGCAGACCACCGATCATGCTGATAGATATTCACGACGACATTACTGACGTCATCCAGCACTCTGCGTCGCTGATCGTCCCAGAGTTCAGTGAAACAACAAGATTATTCCCTACATGCTAATCTGAATCAACAACAGCTTCTCTGATGTGCTAAAAAACCGGTCTTAGCAACTTGTTCTCAGTCGCAAGGAGCAGACACCGCAATGCATGGATGGGACTGAAGGGAAGAAATTGCGGTCATTTCACCGTGTGCTTGGGAGCGATTATGAAATTAAGTTTTACAATTTCAATCCGAAACACACCAAAGTAACGACATGAATGTCTGCCATCCTCCTAGAGATACTAAAAGATGTGTTAAGACATGTAAACTCCTAAACACACAACTAGGTTATTGACGGTGCGGCATCGTTAGGCCTAAAGAGGATTAGTTTCAGGAAGGGAGAGCACCAACCAACCCAAACAAGCAATAGCATAACAAACAGATAATAACAGTTGCTACAAATATCAAAACATGATGAGCGTGAAATAGATCTCGATGTACGGAGTAAACTTTAATAATATTCATTATGCATCAGGTGTTTTACATTTCCAAATCCTATTATAATATTTGAGGAATATTTGTGCCACATTTGTTTGTGGTTTCGAAATTTAAGGATCATGATAACTGGGGGATAATCTGGGAAAGCCGAGGTTTTACATAAGGATTTTTTTCTTCTTCAAAATAAGCTTTTATCCTGAAGCTCATTACATCCAAAATGTCAACCAGTAACGTGGGCTTTCCAGACGGCTCTAAAACTTCTATTCATTAATTCAGTACTTCCTTTTACTGATAATGCATTTGATTTATATTATTTTCAAAGGCCTACTACCCTCTTCTGCAGCAATATCTATATGACGTAGAATCATTTATATACTCATTTATCTATTTTACTCTTTATTTGTTATTCCAATTCTAATTCATACACCATAACAAAGAGGTACGTGTAAGAGTGGCAGAACTCTGCTTTACTTTGTTGCTGATTCTGTTGTTGTTGTCTTTTCAATGTCTTGCAAAACACATGGAGGACATCACATGGATGGGGAACCGCCGAGGTTATACCTATTGATTTTATCTGAAGGCATATCCCCTTCGTTGTTTGTTTTTATCGACAATTACTAAGTCGAAAACACTCTAGGTAAAATAGCTAGTCGTGGCCAAAAATCCCGATAAAATAACCCTCTTCAATCGGATCACTTTAAAGGGTCTAATACACTTAATAGCAATGAACTTGAATGTTACCCTCCGTATCAGAATTCAGACTTGCTGCATCAAATCAGGACACATTCCTTGAATCACCATGACACCGAGACAGGGATGTATCTATTTCCAGCCAGAAGGGGGTGGGAGGGGAGGGGGGGGGGGGGTCGGCACGGCTTGGAACAAAAACACTGAGTAAGATGTGCAGTTGAATGTTGTGTGAAGTAAACAAGTGTTACAGTAACATTTTGGAAACGTTTAAATGTTATTCCGAAAGGACAATTACGGATTATTGATATTTTGATACCAGACGTTGGACTCACTAAGTTATTGTAACAAAATTACTGAAACTTACGCATAATTATGTGGATTAAGAAATATAAAGTATGACTGAATCATTTGGCCAAAGGATTACAAATATTATCACCAAACTCCTTTGCCTAGATTTTATAAGCGCATTCCAGAATTACCTCCCCCCCCCCCCCCCCTCTACCTCTCTCTCTCTCTCTCTCTATCTCTACCATGTTTATGCATCGTTACCTTGGTTACTGTGACTTTGCGATCTAGAATGAACGAAGTGAGTAATACTTATACTTGACATTCCAATTGATTTTATGAAGCCCATTTTCATTGCGCTTATGAATCATGAATTCACTTCAAACAGGATTAAATCTAAGATCATATATGATATGTATGCACTATATATGTCTTATTACACATATAGATCAAATCTCATAAAGCATTTTTAAACCATTTTTACCGTTTTTTCGCTGCCAACATACCCCTTCTTGTTTTAAAATTCTTTGTTCGGGTTCCCCATTTTGTACAGGTGGTTTTCCAGATTAAATTGTTCTATGAATATATGAAACCAAAAAAGTCTTGCGAGCGGTAACCCAAAGCTTTGAGGCAGATCCCCTAAAGCGTCTCTCTCTCTCTCTCTCTCTCTCTCTCTATCCATCTCTCTCTCTCTCTCTCTTTCTCTCTCACTTTCTCTCTCTCTCTCTCTCTTTCTGTCTTTGAACCTATCTCTACCTTTATATCTCTTTTTTTCCTTCAATCTCCAATTTACATCCCCTTATCTCTCTTTACATTATATGAATATATATGTATCTCTATCTTCATTCCTGTCCCTATTCCTGTCCATATATCTTTATCTCTATCTCTCTCTCTCTACTTATATATGTCCCTAAATATATATATATTCCTATCCCTCTAAATCTCTATATATCTGTATTTCTGTCTCTATCTCTCTATATCTCTATATCTCTGTCTCTATCTCCATCTATATAAATCCTTATATGTATATATCTGCAAGTCTCTATATCTCTATGTCTCTGTCACTATCTCTATCTCTATGTATCTCTATCTCTTCATATCTCTTAATCTCTATCTCAATCTCTGTTTCTATCTTTATATCTTTATCTATCTATTTCTTTCTCTCCCATTTTCTATAGATATCCGCTTCCTCTCCTCACAAGGTATGTATATTCAACAGGTTTTGAAAAGATAATCTCGAGCAAAGAGGGATGTACTACTACCCGAATACCCTTAAGGTTGACGCCTCTGTCACGCACTTGCCGGCGGTACGATGAGGAAGACTATCTCGTATCAGATTGCATATTCTATTTCTGATCCAGGCAAGAGCGAAAAATTAAAGACATCAACTCCCAGACAGCAAGGATCAATGACATCGTGATTTTTGATCGGCAATTCTGTAGAAAGAAGAGCGCTCTTCTCGTCATGAGTGAGGCTTCAAATAATATTCTTATTTCATTTTCTAGTAGAAGATAAATGAATTTAAGATTTACATGTATTACACCCTGAAAATGTAAATTTTGCCCTTTATTAATGTATCCCATTAAAATAGTCAGAACTGTTTTTGCTTCATTGCTTTCCAGGTAATATCCGCCCACGAAAGTTGCAAAAATAACTATTATTTATGGGTTTAAACAGTCAGGCAATGTAAGTTAGAAATCGAACTCTGTTTCGTTTGAGTTGAAAGCAAATCCATGTTTGTTGCGCATCGTCTATTTCTACAACCTCAAGATTTTGAACCTCGCTAATAGAAGAAAACATGTTCGTATGGGCTAAAACTGGTCTTTTTTAAACTGAAATACAACGAACTAAAAAATAAAATCATTGACAGTTTTGTTTTTGTTTTGGCGCGTTGGCTTCATAGATGGACTACTAATTTGGGACAAGAAATACTTATTTAGATTTAACAGGTACGATGAAAGGTAACGGAAATGCTTCCTGAAGACTAAAATATATTTGTTCTACAGAATAAACAAACTTAAAATCAAAACTGTAAATACTTGTTTTTGTTATTGGGGGCATTCGCTTCCTATTTTCTGAGAAGGGCAACTAATTGTGCGCAGAAGGGCAATACCCCCTTTTAACAGGTTCGAACTGGCCGTGTCTTCTCTGTTCATTATGCAAATGTTTAATGTAGAGGCTGAGGAGAGAAACTCTGACGTTTACTCGTTTACCGAGACGAGAAGCTGACCATGTTTGATGATCCTTCACTCCTCCTCCAGGGTCTTTACCGAAGCAAACATGAGACCCAATTAGGCAGTTCCTCGGTAAATACCACACTTGCTAGCTGCTTGTTAGAAACGGAAGGACTGATGAATTGCCAGCGCAGAGAGGGGTTGCTGTCGTTAAAGGAGGGGTAAGAAAGACACCCCTCCCTCCATCCCTCTTCTTTCGTCAAACCTTTTGTTAGTAATTGAAGGAATGCTCCCCAGGGAGTGGAAAATGTGCATAGCCTACATTGTGTGCGGGTAAGCCTGAATCCGATGACCGGGGTAATAATATATCTGTAAAGCGCTTAGGCATACGTTGTATCGATGTATTGAGCGCTATATAAACACGGAATATTATTATTATTGTTATCAATATTGCAAGCGGAGTGGGTTGTACCTGTTCAGGGAAGGCTTGGACCAAGACCATTCTCTCCTTTCCTTCTGCTTACACAATTTCCTTCACGACAGAGAAGTGTACCTGGTAAAGGAGGGCACCACGCCCCCCCCCCCACCTTTCTCTCATTCTTTGATACTTTTCCTTTGCAGCGGATTGTGATATTTTGCAGGGAGGATATTTCTGAGGGTACGACCGATCCCCCTCCCCCTTCAACCATCATTTTTCTCCACTTTCGCAAGTAACGGAATGTGATCAATAATTGTAAGAGCAGAGAGGGATGGGCTAAGATAAAGGAATGGTGGGGGCGACATCCTGCCCCACTTCTTCCTTCCTTCACACCTTCCACTCGCAGTAGAAGGCGACGAATTACATTGCTGGCAGATGTAACAGGTCAAGAAGGGTGGGGCCGACACGTACCCCCTCCCCTCTCCCCCACCCATTCCATTCCTTACACCTTTTGTTCGTAACAGATTGTAGCGAATTAAAAGTAAGGGAGTACATGCTAGCGTTAAAGGAGGGGAAAAACATCCACCCTCCACCTTCTCTAACACATTAAATGTATAACGGAAAGTCATGAAGTGCAGCGTAGAAAGGTGCAACAGTTAAAAGAGGAACACCGTCGACACCCCACCCTCCCCCTTTACACTTTATACTAAGAAATAAGGGTGCAATTGGGGTGCAGATTTGCATCCGTATTTGGCGGAGGGTGCTGCTATTGTAGCAGAATTGTACCTTTATTTCTTAGAGTGTTCCTGCTCTCAAACATTTAGTTGTTTTGGGTAAAAAGGATTGAACATCGCATAAATGTATATGTACACGATTATGAGATTACAGGTAAACTACGGATAATACCTAAGTTTCCTTCCCCATTCTTTCACTTATACATGTTGTTTGTATTAAAAAGAGGTTGATAAATCGCAGCGCATAGTGGCATGCTTTTTAAGGAAAGGATAGCACCGCCCTCCCCATCTCCCTGCCGCAGAACAAAATGATAACACCTTTGTTCTTGAAGGAAATATGCTAGCACGGATACATGTTTCCCTGATTGTAAACTAACGTGTAATGTATTCACATGATTAAAGGAAAATGCAAGATGAGCAATTAGGCCCGTATCTATCGGAAGGGGATAAATTATATCACAGAGGTATAACTGCCAAATGAAAGGTGCGAATGGCATTCCCTCCCCCTTCCTTCTGTCGCAACGTTTCAACTTGTGGGTTTTAGATAAAGTGATGAACCTAATTGGATTTATAGCACCGTAATCGTGGATAACACGTCTACTGGGGGATAGTTACCCCTCCTTCTCCCACTAATTCGGTTTGTATTCGGCAGGATAAATTGAAGCAGACATATTTATCTTTCTTTTCTATCTTTGGTACAGGCACTGTCCCACAACCTAAAAGCCGGTCAAACCTAAAGTAGGTATAGGACACATACTCTCACGAATATCATCCTTACTGAGGAATACGACAAATTTGGTCCCACCATGTATGATGCTGCTTGATAATAATAATAATAATAATAATAATAATTCAAGATTTGTATAGCGCACATATCTGCCTATAATGGCACTCAAGGCGCACAAAAAAGATTCACTATTTACATTTCAAATACAAACAATAAACAAATCAAAGTTAACAAACTAATAATAAATCAACAAATCAAAAAACAAATGCAAATTACAGATTCAGTAAGAATTTGAAATGTTCATGAGAGTTAATCATATTTTTCCTTCATAAGGTGGGTCTTTAGATTCTTGTGGAATAGTTCAATTGTTTTGCTTAGTTTAATGTAAGAAGGGAGTACATTCCACAAACGTGGGGCTGCTACAGAGAAGGACCTGTTGCCCCAAGACCGCCTCGTTCGAGCTTCCTGGAACTGGTGGACATTTCCAGACCGCAGACCAAGTCTAGAAGATCTCTTCTCCTCCAGTAGATCTGACAAGTACATTGGTGTCTGGTTGGTTTTGGTTTTAAAAACCAGGGAAAGTACCTTGTACTTGAGTCTTTGCCTCACAGGCAGCCAGTGTAGGTCCTCGAGAACAGGAGTGATACGATCAAATAACTTTGATCGGGTGACAAGCCGAGCCGCAGAATTTTGGACCTTCTTCAGTCGTTTGATGAGAGTGTCGGGCAGTCCATTCAGGGTACTATTGTACATGTCCAATCTTGACGTGACGAGTGCATGGACTGCCTGCTTCGTGGCATGTGGAGTCAGATAATCCCGGATCCGACGAATGTGCCTAATCTGATAATATGCTGATCGGATGCAGCTAGAGATTGATATTGGCTCTTCTTATCAGTTAAATTACTTGGAATAAAAATCCTTGATATTTTCCTTGTTCCTTCCGTTTGTCTATTTCAGCAAATTTCGTAGAGGTATTCTGGTCCAGTGAATAAATCTCAACACTGTGAAACAATAGGTACGGGGTTCGAAACATTGTGGCAGCACTAGTGTTCTTTGGCAAGACATTGATATGCCACACTCCACTCAGGTGATGTAAATGGGTATCTGACAGGTATAACTTTCTTAAAACGCGGGAGCGCTAAAGTGGCAGCCGTGATAGAGCTGGAGTAATGATAATGGAGCGCCGGGAGTGTCAATGTGCCAGACATGAGCGCTATACAAGACTCCATTATATTATTATTTAGTATCATAAATAAACCATAATACAGGGCAAGTCCTCCTAAAAAAGAAGTTACGTAACTTTTGTTTATATTAATAGTAACTTACGATTAATCGTATGTTACAGGTAGACACGATGCTTGTTAAGATACGTCTAATTAAAGCAGGATTGGAGGTGCAATTTTTTTTAACGACCCGCATGTAGTGTAAGGAGCCAATCTTAATATGATACAACAATGTGAAACACTTCATCATGAAGTACTGTAATAATTATGTACTCGTTATTTTAATTAAAAGGAGACTACAGACTCAAAACAAAAAATGATACTGATGAATAAAATAAAATTAAAAACAGCGATCAAATCGCAGACTTTGCTACCATTCAATTACTCATTAAATCAATATTCAGGAGTTATCCATTTATAAATTAACACAACACTACTTTAAAAATTCGTCGAATCCTACCCCAAGTTATTACGCGTGTCCGGGTGATTCAATTTGTTTGCACCACTTCAGTAACATGGCTTCGATCTCGAGGGTTTAGGCTAACATTCGAAATGTTCGAATTAATTAACTTGCTCGGTCTCTCATTACACTATTAACTATACAACTGATGCTAGGAAATTTACGACTTGAGCTTGAGACATTTTTAATGAATGAAGCCCCTGCAAATTTACTTTATTACTTTATTATATATTTACATTTATACCGTCAAACAAAATACACTGATGAAGCACCCACAGATATTTTCCAAATAAAATTTTTGAAGAAAAGAAACATTGTCAAAAAAAACGTATATAGATTATGAAAAGCCCTTCTTTCCATTCGTTGTCATTATGAGTGCTATTTTATCATTTTAGACACTGTTTTCTTATTGAATTGAAATGTTGTAAGTATAACCGTTTATCTAAATCGTCTTGTTGTGAATATGATGAATTAATACATTTTCAAGATGTTATATAACACTATTTTAAAATGCCATCATGATTTTACTTTAGTTGTAAGTAGTTTTGGATTTAGACAATATGTTTGTATGACAATTAAGTTTGATATACAATAGTTGTGGTAGTAGTATGAGAAGGAGGAGGAGAAATGGGATAATAATAATAACAGTTAGTCTTAAATAGTAGGAGGGGGAGCAGGAAGAGGAGAACAAGCAGGAGTAGGAGAAGGATGGCGAGGAGGAAAAGGAGGAGGAGGAGGAGGCCGAAGAGAATGAGAAAATGAATTCATAGGCCTGTAAAAGGCAATTGGTATTCTGCTCGAAAAGGAGACATACATTTTGGTGTATGTTGCCTTTCAGATAGCCATCCAAACAATTTTTCAAAAAGTTTACTGTGAAATATATTTCACATCACGCTTTACAAGTGATATCAGAGGGACTAGTGATAAAGGAATATAAACAAAGGTCTGGAGAAAATATGATCAAACTCAAGTTTCAAAACTATTTTAGCGAGTTTACATTTCCACTCTATCTCTCTCTCTCTCTCTCTCGCTGTCTCTATCTCTCTCTCTCTCTCTCTCTCTCTCTCTCAATTCAATTTTCAATTCAATTTATAATTACATAACAAATCACATACACTATATATACATTGAGAAGTGTACTGGATCATTAGCACCCGATAAAGCCGATGGCTTGTGGGAGATGGGTGGACCCATAACATAAATGCCAGATGTGGAAAATACAAAACATTAAAATTCACAATATAACAAAATGCGAGACGTAAACAAGACATTACAAACTAAAACACAATTATAATACAGAACGACATAATTTGTATGGTAATTGTATGCATCAGGTAAGTAATTTATGTGTGGCAAGAAGACGCAACTTGAATTTCGATTTGAAATAATTGAGAGCGGTCGCATTTTTTTATTTCTCCTCCTCTCTCCCTTTCCATCTACCTGTCTGTCTATTTACAGATATATATATAATATATATATATATATATATATATCAATCTAATGATTCTTCTCACAGAATACGACACTCAAACAATCAATACTGATCAATTTACAGTGTCCTCTCCGTCTTTCCTCTGTCACATACAATAATCAGATGTATGAGTCCCGCTTGGTTTCTTGGCTAGATACAAGTTGCAACACCCTCGAAGGAACTGCGATTGATTCAAGTGCTCTGCTATCACTTTCCTCTTGATTTGAATAATTCTTTTTAACCTTCGAAAGCTTCTCATATTTGCCTGGAAGCACTTAAGAAGTACAACATGAAACGACCTTCAACGAACCAATAATTGCACTGAGGACCATGAATGTTAGCGCGGTCGTGTTTTAACGGTAAACATTGACTCCAAATCTACTCAAGTTGTTGTAGGTCTGCTGTAGTATAGCCTTGTATGCACTGTCACTCAATGCTCGGGGTATTCTCAATATGCTCAACATGAAGAGTATGCATTTTTCTAACAAACAAACAAATATCTGGTATGGGAAATTTTCGAAGGTAGGGTTTAGTTGTGGTCAAGCGATTGAATAAGCCGGTTCACGGTTGCAGCCTGAGCATGAGCAGATAAAGGTCATTGCAGAACAAATTTTGAAATACACTGAGACGAAATACTGGATACGTGCTCATGAAAGTTATGTAATCATTATTCATTCATGCACATTCAATGCACTCCATGATACACAGGTGGAAGTATTCTTTGAAAAGGGTGGATATTCGGGGTCATTGCAGTAATGAGCTTACCGTGAACTGGTCTATTGTGAAAGATATTATCTGGAAGCAAATTTTAAAAGGTGTACTACGTAGTACAAAGGAATTGGTGTGAACTGGTAGGTTTTTGGAATCTCCTAAATGATAAGAACTTGACGTAATCTTGCTGCGAATCGTCATAATCATTCGCACGTACTGTACACGGAAATGTGCACACGGGACTACACAAACATGTGGCATGACAGTTTAGTTCAAACACTTCTGCTAGTTCAAATATGAGGGTATTTGGGAGAAGAATCCATTCAGAGCGACCTTTTGTTTTTCTATGATGTTTTTTTCACACTAACCTAACAAGAGTGAAAAAGTTCGCAAATCGTCACATTAATGATGTAACTTCCTTAATCGGTTTTACTATTTCTGAAGAAAAAGAAAAACAATTCTGTCGTTTTCCTTCACGTCACACAGGTCAAGACAAAAGCTGACTGAAAGTCTCAAATAATAAGTAGATCTTAATACGCCAACATTAAAAAAAATGCTATTAAGAAAGGCTTTAATAGACAATGACTTTATTAGCAAGACGAAAATATTTTCATCTTTCCATAACTCGACATTCTCTTTCGTAACAGTCTAAATATAAAGCTCTGATTGATATTACATAAACTGGTCCTTTAATTACCTTTTAACAATACATGGGTACGTATGTGTATACTTTACAAGGACGTGGCACAAAGGCATGCTTATTATATCTGCTCAGTCGCGTAGGAAACAAAATTCCTATTAATTAGGCCATAAGAGCGAAAATAAATTGTGACCCTATCAAATATTAAACGGTTTAGCGGAGGCGTTCAACAGGGACGTCGCGGAGTGCTAAAACAAGAGAACTCCCTGATGATAAATCGTCTTGGACAAATATCCGCAAACGCCGTGAAGATTGGATACAAGATACACTCATTTCTATCGCATTTCGTAGCTAACCCGTGTTTATGCGAGTCGATCATGCACGTCTGCAAAGCGAGGATTAACTTTAAGCCAAACGTGTGACTGCCACGCCGCGCGCCAAGCTCCGACGTGCTAATCCTAGTAGTGCGTCCATATCAACTTTTATTCCTTTTGTCTGGCAGTGAGTCGATTAGTTCTCTCATGATATATAAAATTTCTGTTTTGAACAGAGAAAAGGCGGTTCCTTGTTAAAGAGAACATGGCCTTGCAATAAAAGGACTCTTTTAATCAAACCGTGTATCTGTTCTATTGACGAAAAGGAAATGAGAAGGCATATCGCTTTTTTGGAATACTCTCTGGAATATTGATTTGAGAATTGCGAGGATGTATTACCTTGTAGACGTGTTAGACAAGGATTCGACCTTGGGACTAAAGGATCCTAATTTGAGAACGTCTGTCTTCAAATCAGTCACGGTCGTGAGATATCATTTCGATTGCAGTAGCGTATCGTTTTCTATTAAAATCAGCCGCGCCTACTGAATCGTAAATTGTCTAGACGGACTTTATATTTAAGTGAGAAAATGTATCAATGAATCGGGAAAATAAAGTTATACAGCATCGTTCTATAATATTCCACCAAGAATCCGGCTTTGACATTTTTTTGCTGTCCACACGGATTTGTTTTTGCCAATTCAGTCAGGACAAAAGAAATTCTTGACTTTATGAAGACAACGCTGATCTATAAGCAAAATCATATAGACGCGTTCTAACTTTCCCTCGTACATGCACGAGCATCCCGCGTGCGTCGTGACCAAAATTTAAATTGCTTTCTGTGATAAAACACACCATGTTGCTGCCTACTCCATGAACTTTTCTATTTTTGAATATCATTCTGTGGGATGAATTGGTACTGAAATCCCTTGAGACATTAACTCCGGATTTAAATTACTTCGGGCAAGGACGTCTGGCTGAGACATGATATGACATAGTAAGCGACTAAACATCTATTTCACGAAGGCTGCAATCTTCCATCACAAAAGCAAAAAATATCTTTTAATCTCTCTATGTCTCTATTTCTCTATTTCCCAATCTCTCTCTCTCTGTCTCTCTGTCTCTACCTTGCTTGATTTGTCTTTATCTCCCTCTCTCTCTTCTATTTGTCTGTTGACCTCCCTCAGTCTCTCTCTGTCTCTCTATCTTTCTTTCTATTTTGGCTTTCTCTGTCTCTTTTGGTCTCTTTTGCTTTTCTTCTCTCTCTTTCCTTCTCTTCTGTCTCGACCTCTATCTCCCTTTTCTCCCTCTATGTTTCTATGTTCATCTCTCTCTCTCTCTCTCTCTCTCTTTCTTTTTCTTTATCTCGCTTGCTCTGTTTCTTTCCTCTCTCTTCTTCTTCTTCTTCTTCTTCTTCTTCTTCTTCTTCTTCTACTTCTTCTTCTTCTTCTTCTTCTTCTCCTTCTTTTCTTCATCTTCTTCTTTCATCTTATTCTTCTTATTCTACTTCTCGGCTTCTTTCTATATTTAAGCTCCTCCCTTTTTTTACTCCCCCATTCTCTTTCTCCCCCCCCCCCCTTTCTCTCCCTCTCTCTTTCTCTACTTTTGCCTGTTTTTTTTTTCTTCACCATTTATTATCTTTAGAAGATGTGAACTCACTTTGAAGTGATTTTGTCCATTTGACTTAAAAATAAGAACGAAAGACAAACTGAATTATAACGGTAAGAGCGCGATTATGTTATGAGCATTACAAACGTCACAATGTTGCTTGACTATATCTAATCATTAGTTTTGTTGAAATATATCTTGGAGACGTTTCTTGCAACAGTTGTCATTGTCTTTTTCTTTGTTTGTTTGTTTTCATATGTTATCAAGCTTAGCTGTAGTAGACACTTTTTTGCCGTCTGATCTAGAAAGTTCTAGGAACGTGGAAACTTCATGTTAAATTGGATGTATTCCAAACAATCACCCAAAGCGGTATTTGTTTTGCTAAATAGAATCGAGGCTTCGAAATAAATAAAGATCGCCACATTCAAAATACATGTCGAGTGGGACAGACTGCCATGTTGCCTCGCTATCGGTCACGTATCGCTACGTTCCATGTAGTGTTCGGAACCCTTCCAAAGTCAAGAGTCGGACGTTAGCCATGTCTGCAGGGGAAGGGACATTACCCAAGTGGCCCTCGGCCAAACCCCGGAGGGCTTCGGCCAGCAATGTGGATACCTTCAACTGGCCTTGTCTCGTAAGATCAAGAACACTTCGACCCTCTTCAGCAAGTCACATGCATAATGCAGAAGACTCCAAATTTCAATCGAGTAGATGTAGGACGCTGTACATTTCAGTATCTCAAACATCTTAAAGGTAAAATCCCTAAGGATTGAAGTACCCACTTAATGTCAAAGTAATGTGCCTGACATCGGGATATGTTCTCTTTTTCTTAAATATACATCTACCTTTTCTCCGCCCATATCTAAAAAATATACCCTGTATCGAATCAGTCTTTATAAAAATGAAAGAATAAACTGGTAGGTGAATGCGTATAAATTTCCATACACGTTTGTCCATCGAAATTATGAGATTTATTTCCTATAACAGGCGATAGGCGCGTGAAGGACACCTTTTTTAATGAAAGGGTTTAATTCCATTCCAAATCTGATTAAATATATATTTCAGTGCCGTAGGCTAAAGGTGGATTCAGGGTGCACAATCGGTACACCCCTTCCCTCTAAAAGCCCCCTTTAAAAGCAAGTGGTAAAACTGAACTTTGAATATATAATAACTTTTTCGGTAAACAAATATTCGGAAATGAGCCACCCCTTTCACAAAAACTGGACACGCCCTGACGTAGCTAGGTAGCTAGAATTGTGCAATATCTGATATTGCAATTACATAGTTGTCAGAACTTTTATTTGCATTTTTACATTCAGTGAAAGTTACATTGTTTTCAAGATGAACAATTAAATGTTCACTATGACTGACAATTTTTTCATCAAGAACCAAAACTACGATTCTTTTATAATCAGCCTGTTTATAATTATTTGTTAATTCGTTGTCACCTTAAGCCCCATTGTACTACGTATAGCTACTTGCGCCCTCTATATAACAAACAATGAATAATCGGTGACCATCGGTCCCCCATGATCCTCTTTTTCTTATGTTACACTAGTACAGATAAGCTTTAAGAGTTAGTAATAAAGTATGAACGAAGAGAAAGTCACTTATTCAAACCATTAAGGATGGAATTACGCAGGCTTCGTCATCGTGCCAGCGGTAACAGCTTTATATTAAGTGTAGCTTTTCGTGACCCTTTCCTGGTATCTACAACCGTCTTACACTACCTTTAAATGATCATTATTTGAAATAATGCTAAATAATTCTATCCTAAACTCCTTGGGACGTCACTGCATTGACAGCAAGTGTGGGAAGACCCAATTCACCTTCAACATGACAAAGAAGTAACCTTCTTTTTATTTCCCTCATGGCTTGGTCTGACGCTTCAGATGTCCTTCCCAGCTCGACAACATCATCCGTTCTATGTGTCAGGTTTGAAAGAGACCGAATACTCATGATTCCTGGATGGTGGTTTATTGTTAGCAAGTAGGGGGAAAGTAGTTATATCGAACATAAGGTAGGCCGCTCGGTCAAACAGGAACATATGGCACATATGATGGGATTAAGGAAATCAACTTTGATTTGTAACAGAATTATATGACCAAGCCAAAACACACAAAAAGTATTAATGCCTGGAACATGTGAAATAAGGTTTGAGGAACAATGTCACTGTTTGTCAATAATGTTGACCATGTGAAAAGAAATGCTTCATGAATTCATGGCAAAATAATTTATTTTTTTCTTCAATCGACTGTGGGACTCTCCCTACCACCACCCCTCACCAATACCGCAACCCCCCCCCCCCCCCCCTCCCTCCCCACCTCAAAACCCGGTAGCTATTAAAGACACTGATCAACGATATTATCGGCAGCGGATGCAGTAAGATGCAGTAACAATCATATTGGTTGTACAGTTTATTAATCATGTTAATAAACTTAATCGTACCAGCCTTATATTCATTATAATCTCGACCTGGCCTCTGAAGACGAAGACCAGGGGAGTGTTTCACAAAGACTAAGATCGACTTAAGTTGGACTTGAACTATGACAGGCCGTTCATGCCACTAGTTCATCAAACCATTCCTTGCATTGGTTTGTCTCAAGGGACGTACAAATCGTGGTTACAAATCTACAGCATTTTTTCTTTAACAATGAACTATCAAAAATGTAAATTCTGTAAATGTGTGACGTCCCTTGAGAGACCAATGGTGAGAGCAACTAGTGGCATTAATAGCCTGCCATAGTTCAAGTCCAACTTAAGTCGATCTTACCCCTTGTGAAACACCCCCCAGGAGAAACGCTTTGATTCACTGGGCCGGAAACAAGACTTAATAAAGACATCCAAATCCCGTAGACCGAGACGAGTCTTGCAACATCGCTTACACAAATGGTGAGTGACCGATGAAAAAATACATTTGAACATAATTATTATGCCAACTTGTCTCCGCGTGGCGCCGACTAATTTGATACCATGCAATGCATTCTTTAAAATCCAGCTGAACACGTTCTGTTTATGACTATCCATCTTCTGCTCATGTCCATCATCGCAGCAGGAGGTTCTCTCATCAACAGTCGCTCGCAGTCACACGGTGGCACCAGAACATGAGGTGCAACATTTACATTGCTCATAATCACATTGAATTATCAATCAGGAAGCATGGAAACATGACATGGTGCATGCCACACTGATTGCTGAAATGATGCTCAGATCTAAATGACTTGACACCAATTATGTCACAGCCTGGCCGAGACCAGGTATGGATTCCAGTATAATATCGGTAGCCATATGGGCTACATGAATGACATACTAATAAACTCTCGACTGATCACACCTAGCTATAATCAACAACAGTACACATAACATGATCGCCCAAAATTTATCGAGAAATCCACAAAAGGCAATTTCAATAACCTGGAACGTCACCTAGATTAAAATGACAGATTCAATTTTAATCAGAAAACGATTTCTTAAATCGTGATATCTATAAGTTAAAACAGATAGTTTATACATAATTATGCATAATTATGTATAAAACATTTAAATATTAATCGCATCCATCTTACATTAACTAGTAGCAGGATAGTTGGCTAGCTGGTTGGTTGGTTTGTTTGTTTGTTTGTTTTACCTGGCTGCTTGGAAAGCTTGCATATGCTTTTAAGTAAGCAACCAGGAGATCGACGGCTTTAGTCCTCTCCGAGGGGCTTGGTAATGGGTATGTATGCCTTAATACCAAAGGACCCTAACGCACCGAATCGGTTTCGAACCCGGGACCTCCCTGTGAAGAGATCACTGTTCTACGTACCACTGAGCCATCTCACCTCACACGTGGGCGTAATGTGCGTTCAGGTAAAGGTCGAGACAAAGGTAAAAGTGATTAAACTTAGAGTGAGGGGTTGAGGGGGTGGGACAGGGGCGTAATCTCCTTCCAATTAATCTGTGTTGCTTATCTTGTTTTGTAGCTATAAATCCATGATCGTTAGGCTGATAAAAAGGAAGGTTTAAACACGGGTTACAACCTCGCCAGCCTTTTTGACTCCTCTTTATTTTCTTTATTCTTTGTTTATTTATGTATTTCTTTTCTTTTCTTGTTGTGTTTTATGCTCTGCTTTCCCTTTTTTTCTTCCAAGTATTTAATACATATCGTTTACTCCTTCTATTCAATGTATCCCTGTCGACATGCCTGATAATGGACAAAGGCAACTCTACTCATGATAACAAAACAAAAACGTAGATACCTACCTCTCCCCCCCCCCCCGCAAAAAAAAATTAAAAAAAATATATATATATACTTGCATTCAAATTATCCTTTCCAACATGGCTGATAATGGACAAAGGCCACTCTACTCATGGTTACATAACAGAAACGTAGATACTCTAACCCTCACCCCCCCCCCAAAAAAAAAAACACTGTTTGACGCCCTTTGGTAGGGAGACATCAGAAATGTAATGAGGCACAGCATGACGGGGATAGTAGGCCTATACAGCACTCAGCGACATGGTTCACAGGAGTTCATCTCCTTTGGCAGATGGTCTACAGGATATGGAGTGTTTCCAGTTGAAAACAGACATTTTACTATTACGTAGACTTTCTTGATACCCAGTTGTAAGCATTGACCGAAGCGCATACGTACATATTATATCCCCATTTCTTGATTCAATTAACGATTCTTCTCACTCACGGTGCTCATCTAGGGAGCATTTAGAAACCGTCGCTGGAATATATATCTTTGTTGGTAATTTGTTTCCAAACATGTTATATGTATTAAAATTACCACTGCATAATAAGATTGATGTTCCAAATTATACTACATCCATACGGTACGTGACCGATAGCGAGGCAACATGGTGGTCTGGTCCACTCGACATGTAGCTTTTCTACATAATTCTTTTATTTGTAATGACTTTTGTAATTAGATTTGTCCTATTTTGCTAGGGGCTACAGGGTTTCAAGGTGGGGTGATTATATTTGTATCCATTTAGATACAGCTTCTTTAAACAAATTCTAAATTAATTATTGCAAATTATATAATACATTGAGACATCTTCTTAAAACTATCATGAGTGGGTACCACGAAACCAGCACACCACCATGAATTATAAAGGAATCATTTTCATGGTCATTAATGTATACTGTGCTTCTCTGTCATTGGTCTTTGCCGGGTGACGTCAGCAATACAATCCATATAGCATGTCTTGAAAACAAACTCAAATGGATCAATTGATCATTTCATGTTGGCTAGATACGTTCAATTTCTTGTGAGACATGTGTCAAACTTTTTAGTATAAAACAACTGAAATTAGTACATTGTTCCATAAATACGTTCCGATTTGATGTACAAATTGAAGATATATATCAACTCATCAATAATAACTACCTATTTGCTTTACGTTGACATAAACATGAATGACTCAGGGCATTGTCGTTCTCACATGATCATCATGCGATCACGTGCACTGTCAATCATTACCACCCATCGAGAAGCAAATATCCTCTAGCAGGAGATGCGCATGGTCAGTGCGAAATACCCGAAGGTAGAACCGCTAGGAATTTTCACCTCTAATGTGATCATGTTGCGGTGGCGGATCCGGCTTTCCCTTGCGCAAGGGGGGAGGGGGTGGTGGGAAAGTCTGTCATTAATCATCAGCAGTATGTCGTATTATAGGGCGGCCTGAATTCTTTATTTTTGCCTCGTTTAAAACATATGGAAGGTAATATTTTTCGGCGGCCTCGGATAGATCCTTTGTCATAAGCCCATGTTCTTCCTAATTCCCCGTTTTCTCTACCCCCCCCCCCCCCCCTTCGCTCTCCCGGATTCGCCACTAGTTGACTCCAGGTAGTCACTTAACTTGGCGCCTCGCATGGCACCGCCTCTGGTGATCCAATGGGTCGTGACCATTATCCAAGGGTGCGTTGACACGACGTAACAGCGATTGCGGAATATCAGTTAGCGCACGTGGTCTCACCAGAAAGAAAAAAAAACTCACGCATCACTCAACATCGCTATTGATTGATTGCAGAGCGAGTAGAGTAGTATCGCACTCCCGCAACATCTCCTCATGTCGTCGCCTGGTGCTAGAAACATGTTAATCGCCATGTGAAAAAGTAAACACAACACCCATGCTTGGCAAGTTAACGGTTGTACAGCGGCGGGGCGTATGTTGGCTTTTCTAACAGATGACGATGCATCACGCCACACGATGCCCTGTGCGTCCTGGGGACTTGCCGGGCTAGGGATGGTGTCAGGAATGCAATGAGACGCAGCATGATCGTCGGATGGCAAACTGCGTTGAGCGACAAAAAAAAAACATTCCTGTACTCATTAAAATGGTGTTTATGAGGTGGCACGGCGCCTAATGTTCCCATATTCCTACATGCAAGATTCTATCCATCCATGCTAGTATACTACTTTGTATTCCAACATTATAATGCATACATACATCCGGACGTATACTATTTTGCAAATAGTACGATCGCGTAGACTTTCGACAAGATCAACCTACACGAATTTGAGCATCCCGTCAATCACCTATTAGGACATGCAAGCGAACTTTACAATGACGTATTAAATAATTGGGACACAGTTGGTGTTTCGAAATTGCCCTTGATCTGATTTCTCAATTGTATTTGCAGTCGTGTTAATAATGAAGTTTATCCACTTACAGCACGGTATCAAGACACCTGGGGGTGTTTCACAAAAATCCTAAGACGAACTTAACTCTAAGTTAGACCTACAAATTATGGAGAGCCATTTGTAGCCTTAAAATAAAATATATTCGAAAATGAAAATTTAAGTATTTCAGATTTTTTATAAATTCCTCATCAAGAACAGAACATCTCCTTAATAATAGAAAATAAAAAATATTTGAATCAACATGTTATGCCTTTTAAAATGACTTTTACAAAATATTTTCAAAGATGCTTACGGCTTTCCATAAATGTTAAGTCCAACTTAGAGATATGTTCAACTTAGGATCTTTGTGAAACACCCCCCTGGTGCCAGTGGAGATGTTAAGTTAATGTAGGCCTATATAATGAAAATACACTGGCGACAATTCACCTTTAGCTTTCTTTACAATTAGGACTGCATTACCATAGATTCTCGAATAACACAGGTCGACTAAAATTGATACGACTAATCTTACCATAAGCGAGGAGAGAGAGAGAGTGTGAGCGAGAGAGCAACACTTTATCATGAAATCGACCAGGATTAGAAATTGACATAACGAGAAGATTGAGTTATGGGAAGAGCTGAAAAATAATTTGTGAGCGTTATCATTGTATTATGCAAGTGTGATAGAACATCAGATGAAAAATATTCCCTGAAAAGCATGGCTCTCCGAATGCCTTGATATTCTAAATATGGCATGTAAAATCATAAAAATCGGGACGGATTTTAATGCAACATGTTCGTGTAGTCCCATATACATATTTATGTGTACAGTGACTGTTACTTTACCAAGACTGGGCCAACATTTCTTATCAGTTTGATGATTCCAGAACCTTGCAGTACATACTTATATGATAGAGTATTATTAACCTGTTATGATCGATTCCACATCGTTTCTTTCTCAATGCATTCGCATGACCAGAACTCAACTGTATCTTTAATAGGTCAGTTACAATTATCTATCCTTCGGACTGGCACTAGTATCGTTGAAATGAATAAGAGAAAAATAAGAAACGGGTAATGGATGGTTTAAAATGTTTTGAATGCTCGTGGAACACCGTATTCAGAAACTATAATTAATGAATTGGAAAGAATGGCAACAAAAAGCTGCATGATTTTAGCTCACATCCAAATTGAATGGTAAAAGTTAAGAGAGAGAGAAGACATGAGAAAGAGACAACGCAATTAACCCTAACCCTAACCCTAACCCTAACCCTAACATACTTACATGTAGTAACAGATAAGTCGGAGTTCGCTTTGGTACAAAATAAGGAGCCCCATATATCCACAAATGTTTTAGACTTGGAGACGTCTTACTTCGTTTATTTTAGAATAATCACTGCCGAAGTGATGGAGGTGCTTCATAAATACCTTTAGTTATGTTTGCTCTCTCGAGAAGAATACTTCCACATCCCTATCGGGCATCAGTGCCGTCGGTGAATTAATGAATAATAGTTACATAGCTTTCGTGACCACAAATCCAGTATTCGTCTCGATGGGTTTTACAATTTCGGTACAAATTACCTTTAGCTTGTATCTACGAACTGACTTATTAGTAATAGTAAACCCGATTTTCATTTAGTGAAACTGATGCCCCCGCCCCCTCCCCGTCACGATTAACGGTGCGCCACTCTTAAACATGCAAAATATAAACGAAACAGGGATAGAGTGAAATAAGAAGAGTTAATCTCCCCTATCACGTTATCAAGTCATTTCGCAGGGGTACAATTTGTGACATTTTTTGTAATTAATTCGCATATAAGAAACAGACTAATAACGGTAACTGGAACACCGGAATTATCACGTCTGAGCCCCTTAATAAAGGATTTTCTTTTGCATCTTCTTGCATTATCCAGAACGAGACAGACGGTTAGAAAAGGGGTTATGTGGAATAGGAAATGTCTCATTCCATATAAGCCGAAGCCCATGTCGGCATCAAGATTGAGTTTAATTTTGTAAAAGATAGGTCGGCTAATTTATTTACTTATACCAGAAAACAAACGAAATAAAGAATGAAGAATTCATTTGGTTGCAGAGGAGAGGAAGAAGTTGTCACTTTCATGACTTTCCATTTCACATTTTTAATATGGTACGTTCGTAAAATGTTCAGAGCTAAAATATGTGGTAGCCATCAGATCACTTTAGGGCGATAATTGGAATACAATAAGAACACCTGATCGGCCCTTTTCCAAAGACTTAACAACATGGTAATAAAATGCTTCATACGTGTTCTTCTGACAATATAGGTTTAAAGCCTAAGTCACTCGAGAACCCCAAGGGAAATATATGAATACATGCAATGGAATGTCATCTTTATAATGAGAATACCCTCGCTTTTTCTTTTTTTTACACCTGCGATTTTTTTTTCTTTTAACAAAAGCATTTCATGAACGTTGAAGTATTGGACTGGACAGGATGGATGTGTAGAATATGAAATCATGACAACATTAAAGATGGATGGCTATGGCGTTATTCTATTGAATAGTAGTACAAACAGTAGTAGTAGGAGAAGAAGAAGAAGAAGAAGAAGAAGAAGAAGAAAAAGAAAAAGTAGTAGTAGTAGTAGTAATAGTAGTAGAAGCAGTAGTAGTAGTGGTAATAGTAGTATTAGTAGTAGAAGAAGTAGTAGTAGTAGCAGTAGTAGTAGTAGTAGAAGCAGTAGTAGTAGTAGTAGCAGTAGTAGTAGTTGTAGAAGAAGTAGTAGTAGTAGTAGTAGTAGTAGTAGTAGTAGTAGTAGTAGAAGCAGTAGTAGTAGTAGTAGTAGTAGTAGTAGTAGTAGTAGTAGTAGTAGTAGTAGTAGTAATAGTAGTAGTAGTAGTAGTAGTAGTAATAGTATTATTAGAATCAACAGATGACTCAGATGACTATCTAATAAAGATGTGAACATGGGCGTTTGTGTCCAAATATCATGCCTCTCAAAAAAGCGGTTTTAAAAAGTAATATTGTAATATCCATCACCATTATAATCGTTGCTCAGTGTTTTCTTTTTAATTTTTGCAATTATATCGCATTACCTCGCCCAGCATGTAACACATTTTGCCATCTCTGCTGTCAAAAACCGACGTTTCTTTCTTTTAATAGTCTATAACATTCCATGTATCTAATGCCGAAGAAACTTCAGTCGTGGATTAAACTCCATCAAAAGACATAAACCTGTCACCATTTATCACATGGTAGAGACCTTTCTTGGGTAAACACATCTTATCCCAGGAAGGTAATAAAATATATAACAAATTGCAAAACGCAGATAAAGACGTGATCCAGTTAATGAGAATGATGAAAGGCTGAGGCATTTCACAGGTTGTGTACATAACATAGTTTCCAAACACGAGTGGCATTTCATCCACAGAAGAGGAGAAAGGATGAGAATGTGAGAGAGAAAGGGGGTGTGGGAGAGAGAGAGAGAGAGAGAGAGGATGACGAATGGAGAGAGAGAGAGTGAGAGAAAGAGAGAGATAGAAATTATATGAGAGTGAGGTAGGGGAGAAAGGGAGAGAGGGAGAAGGGACGGAATGGAAGAAAGGGAGACGCAGAGAGGAAAGCAGAATAGAGAATGAGAGATGTTGTAAAATACGATACAATAAAAACAATTTTGATGATTACAACGTATATGAGTGTTTCACAACTTGAGACAACAAATGAACTAGGGCAGAGCGCAAACGATACACCAAAAATTAAAAGGAAGAAGAGAGATGAAATGACAAAGAAAGAACATGATAGATAGCAAAGGAACAGGGGACAAAATCAATCGAGAGATATGTAGATGGAGGTGAAAAGATGGAGAGACAAACATACAGACTTACGACGGGCAAAAACTAGAGCAAATACAGTGCTTGCGAAGCATGTTTTGTAATTTTCTCATACGAGTAATTAGATCGGTGTACTGATTACATTTAAAATCGAGCAAAGCATCTTTTCTACTAGTCAAAATGGCTTTCTTTGTACTGAAAACATACAGATATCCAAATTGGCATGTTTGTTATTTGACTACGACACGAACGTTGGATTTAAATGAAAAAATGAGATGTGATCCAGTCATACGTGAATGCAAGCCATCGGTACGACTACCCCCAGGATAAATAGATAATAATGATAATTGGTTATTATTTACCCAGGGTAGTCACATGAGTATTAAAACTTCTCTTCATGCGGGCCCTTCAATGTCATATTATCCCAGTATTGCTAAGAAAACTTGCGGATCGATTTCTTCACCAGGACTGAACGACCTTAGGTCTAAGGTAACCAATGCAAGATACAATCACCATCACACCAAACTAGTTCTCACTAGGTTCTGGAAAATGTTGCCAAACAGGCTCAAACTGAGTGCGAACGGAGTCGAACGTAGTAGCAACTGTTTACGATCTGTCTAAGAACTTGGCCTGGACGGAAAGGGTGCTCTAGAACTTTAAGCCTGTTCAAAAAATTCCCGTCCTACAATTAGACGGAGCGACAACGTACTTAAAATGAGATGGACGTACTGCGAACGGGATTGCCGTACTTCGATCCTACTTGGGAAATGTCAATGTACCCGATCTGAACTTGATATAACCTGACTGTGGACGGAGTACAGACGAGATAGACGTATTGAGGACCGTTTATGAGCGAACTAGGATCGTATGTTAGACATTATTTACACATTCTACCCCAACCACAAACCGTTTACGATTTTCTAGAACGGTTCCAGAACGTAGTGAGAACTAGTTTGGTGTGATGGGGGCTTATCCATTAGATTATCGTAGGTTGAGAAGGATAACTGTTGGCGTAACAGCCTGCCCAAGGATGTAGAAGCACTGAGCAAGGATCCAACTCGGGATCTGTCGTTTGAGTGCCAAGAGCCTTTCCCGGGGACAATTACACTTGGACATCTAACGCCAGATGACTACCTAATCCCACCCCCTTTATTCTTCCTCTGATTGACCCCCCCCCCCCCCCCCCCATTGAATAGACCCCTTATTATCATCATAAATCACAAAGGAATGATTAATCAACAATCAGTTCCTGCGGGAACCAGCGCTTCAGGTATAAGGTCCAGGGGATAAGAAAATGAGAAAATTCGTAGGTTAATCGGTTATATCGTATTCATTAAGAGGTGAATGTCCGAGGATAATCGTCCTAGTGGCTGTCCTAGTCGTAATTATCCGAGGTTATTGTCCGTAGGTATAATGCTTCAGAGAGGGATTACAGGCGTAATTCTTCAATAATGGAATGTAAGATCTATTATTCAAGTTTATGAATTAGTAAGCAGGATTGAAAACAAATATCAATAAAGGCAGATCTAATTTGCCAGAAGAAGGGGGCGACAAATTCAAATACCGCGTAAGTATACAATCCATTGGGAGGTTAATGTATAGCGACTATTAAACGTGTTGTTTCAAGGGGAAACCCCAATATTTCCCGTTTGCGATCCACCCACTCGTCAAAGCATCATGGCAGTAATAATGATGAAGAGGTTACGAAAAGTTTGTCTTTTTTTAAAGAGGAAACGTCCACGATTTCTCGAGGGGGTAATGTCTGGCGTCTACATGTATTATGTCTTTTAAAAAGAATGACCCCCCGCCCTCTCCTCATTTGCATCGCCTATGCGCAGTACTCTATGACAACTGTAAAAAAACGGAAAGGGGTGAATGTTTGAAATTTTGCCAAAGTCCACCATTTTTCTAGAAAGGGTATAACGTATAGTCACAAAGGTGTGTTTGAAAAATAGCGACGGGGTATTACCCGTATCATGTTGATGAAATCGCCTCCACGTCGAGATGAAAATTGAGAAGAAGTGATGATGATGACGTGCTTGAAATCTTAAGGAAGCCCACTTTCCCACGGTAGTGTAACTTTTGGGTCCAGCTACGCGTCGCGACAGTATGACAATGGTAGTAACAAGGGGGTAGGGATTACAAGTTTCAAAATTTGCAACAACAACAAAAAAGGTTTTCCCGATAAGGTAAAGCATATTAATGGCCATAATGTGTTTCAAAAAGATTGAACGGATTTCCCTCTATTCGGAGTCGCCTACGCGTCGAGGTATTCATGGTATTATGATATTCGTCCTGCAGTCTAATGTATAGCCCTGGTGATGGTAATATCTAAACATCTCATCTAAACAGTATTTTTCCATCAAGGGGTGGGTCCAGGATTCTATAGAAAGGGGGGGGGGGGTAACTCGAAGTTTGTCTTTACCCAGCAAAAGAAAGATTAAAATATTTCCATGGGCATTATGGGTAGACATTCAAAATTGTCAGAATAACAACTGCGATATATTTAGAGGGCACAATAATTGTTCCGTGCACCTATAAAGGAACGCTACAATGAGTTTTACATGGTTGCACGAGCCGGTACATCTCCTTTCTCGTCCTCTATCCTTAAATCTGCCAATGTATTCCATCATTCAATCCGAGGGATTCGAACGGAAAACCTTGGAATAGAATCCCATTGGACCATTTTCCGGACAATGATTTCAACCAGTTTATCCTTCGTCTTCAGACATAACTTGCGCAAAGAGCTTGGACGGGTTGGTTGACTTCTCGTTCATTGGAAACTGTATCCCTTCAATATTCCCTCGCTGCCACCGCTGGGAGTTAACCTTCAAGGATGTAGCGAAAGCCACGTGATTTCATCAAGTTTTCAGCATCCATCATCAAGTTACATTCGACTCTGTTTTAGCATTGACTGTGGATCAATTGCGGGGGATTAATTGCGGTGATACCCTCAGTCACACCGACTTGACCGACTCCACACCGAGTCAAAACCGATCTTATCTAATAGCCATTCGAGTTTACGTAGTTTTATCGGTCTAGCGTTCGTTTCGTGTCGATCGCATCGGTGTGGTTAGGTGTAATATCCAAGTCAGACCTATCACACGGACTTCAGACCGACTACCCGACCAGAAAAAGTACAATGCTTCGAATGGCCAAGAAACGGTCGGTTTTTAAGTCATTTTGGGGCAGGTCAGGCGATGTGAGTAAGTTCTTAAACCTACTATCCCGGTCACATCAACAAGACCGACTCCAGGGGCCGGTTTCACAAAGCCTTTTTTCAATGACAAATGACAAAAATCAGTGACAAATCTGCTGATAACCAATCAGAAGCAAGGATTTCAGTAGCTTATAACAAAAACTGTAATTTGTCAATGATGACAAGTTTTGTGAAACGCCCTCAGATCGACAATACATCGCACAATAAAATTATAGTATGGAGTCGGTTCGGAATCGGTGTAACGGGGTGTAATAGCTTTATCTCCTACGTGGTCCTTTTTCTCTCTAAGATCCCAAAATAACTGTAATTGAGTTGAGAATATCAACCCGTCAACTTGATGAACAGTGATGGAAACACGCCCACATGAGTACATTGGCGCGAACAGGGTAGTGAGAGTGACATGATGCTTGTATATCTCCAATAGTACGTCTATGCTCAACTTTTTTTGGCCAGAATGAGACATTTGTTACGCGTTTAGTTAAAAACACGGTTGCGTCCTTTCTCATGTTTGTAGAATCACAGAAAAACGGCGATCGCAAACTCACAAAAAGGTGCGTTTTGGATCGGTGATTCTGAGGAAGCATAAACGCACAATCATTTAAACGCGTTTAACTGTGGAACTGCGATTACGATGAGCGTTTCAAATCGCTCATTCTACCTCCAAAATTGAGCGTAAACGTACCCCAAGACTATACGGACAGTGATCACTATTAGTAATCATATCTGATTGATACACGTCTGTAAAAACCCATATACACACACACACACACACACACACACATGAATTCAAAAATCCATTGCAGTACCTGTAGCACATCCAACAATTCAATTAGGAAGTTCGCTGTGCGTTGTGATTGGCAGACAGTTCCTTGACCACGTGATTACAACTTATTGACCAATCGCAAGCAAGCATTTGACATCGACGCACACTATGAAATCATATGTTGCATGTATAATATGTCTGGCCTCCTGCGCGGATGAGTACGTTCCGAAACAGTGAACCTTGGGGCAACATGCATCGTGACATTGAAGGCGGAGGAACAAAGAAAAATGTTCCGCAAAAGAAAATACATTGTACAAGATTGCTTCGTGGTTGAAAGCTTTAAAAAAAATGTATGCACGTTTCTTTCTCTCTCTCTCTCTCTCTCTCTCTCTCTCTCTCTCTTTCATACCATGTATACAGTTATCGATATTTTCCCTTTGACACGATTTTCGGTCTCTGTCATTTTTCTTCCCGCAGTTTGATTAATATAAGTGGATTGGAACACAATACTGACAAAGTTACCAATCCATTACCTGATAACGGTATGTGTTTCATTCTGTTGACTCCATCGTAATTGTATATATGCAACACAAGGAAGAAGAAACAAAAAAAGACATACCCATAATATCATAATTCTACGTGCTGCACTTCTCCAAATATGGAATTGATTTGTATATACGCCATATTATTTATGATTTCGAACGACTGGCATAAAAGAGACATGCCGACCTATTGCTTATTCGCATGTATGATAATACAGAGGTACCTAGGGGAATAATCACTTTGAAGCAGAATTTATATAATTATAAAACCTTCATCATTCGCCTTTTCAGTGAATGACAATGTTCCATTCATTACACATACTCTAGTCTTTGAAATGGGTAATGACCCTCGGTGTCCCCTGTTCTCTTGAGCTCCTTTCTCGTGCAATCATCCTCAGCCATTTGTCACAATGTTGAGGGATGCGTTTACTCGCTCCCATGCCTTGGGCTAATATTCCTTTCTCCATTGATTAAGATGTCTCAATCACGTCTATGTGTCAATTAGCCTTAATACTACCCATCCCTTTGTGTCCCCCACCTCTCTCTCTCTCTCTATCTCTCTCTCTCTCTCTCTCTCTCTCTCCCTCTCCCTCTCTCTCTCTCTCTCTCTTACTCTCTTTCTCCTCCATCCCCCCCCCCTCTCTCTCTCCACACCCTTTATTCCAATTCCAATTCGTCCAATCTCCATTTTGTCCCATAACATCTCGGTTAAATTTAGGCCATCTTCTCATTATGCTGTGTGATTATCATTTGGTCTAATATATCACTTTGTCCACTTGCCGGTTCGTCTCTTACCCATTTAGGTCAGTATTCGTATTTATATTTTTTGTCTTATTCCCTCTTGTTCTAACGTCTATGTGAGCAAGTATCCATACGACTCAGTTTCAATTAGTCTCCCAAAAAATAAGCTGGCCGAAAAATTGCAAGTCCTTAAATAAGACGAAATACATGAATGTAGGAGATAAATTGTTTAATATGCCAATCTGTCAGCAGACACGGAAATGGAACAAAATGCCCAATGTATTATGATACTAGACAAACTGACTGTATAGAGGCAAAGCAATGAGCCAGATGTACACATGGACAAAAGGACGAGAATGATACCAGACGGCAAAAGACCATCTTCCATCATGTTTATTACATTACTATATTTGAAATCAAGGCAAACCTAATTTACACCTCCACTGCATTATGGTGACAATGAATCCAGGGTGACATGCCTTGAGAAAGGTGGTATGAGATTCGTTTTGTTTTAAAGTTTGCTGCACCAATTAAATTATTCAATTCCAAGGTCAGAGCTGTAGAAAAGCTTGTTCGTACTCTTCAGTTCATTGATGTTTCTGTTTCACACTGTCCACATCGCAATCTTCAATTGCACGCAACCTGATGCTCAGAAAAGGTTGGTCTAACGAAGGGAATGGATGACACAAGCTAATGTGACCATTGTTATGCGGGAAATATCCTACACTTGCTTGAAGGGAATTCTCAACTTCAACCTAATTGGTATCTTTCGCTAAACCTAATCTATCCAGTCGCAATGATATCATCCTTACCCTACGTCTCTATCGAAAAACCCGGATCGAATGCGTATCACCCCTTCAAGGTTCCATAGTTATGTAATTTGACCCCCCCCCCCCCCCCCCTTCACACATACCCACGCATGCGCATCCCTTTTCGTCAAATTTTGCTCACAAACAGTTTTCCCCATTAAACAGTTCCTGTTAAAACAAAATTGCCCCCAACTACTGTCTGTTTCAATAGCAGATGCCCCTTTTAACTTCAGGGAGACGTTTACACATGAGGTCAAATTGATTGCTACGTGTTTTTATATTTTCCTTGTTCCCATTTCAGAGATTGAAACATCCTCTTCCGTCATTGTAGCAATTTCAGAAATTGGAACACAGGAACAATTTTAGAATGCTCGTGTGCTTCCAATCACTTCCCTGTCATCTCTTGTCGCCTGTATGTGTATTCATTTTAAATTAGCCTACTTCTGTGAGCATATCACGTCAACCATGCACAATTCCGATGAATGAAGTTCGTCGTGGTGGAAAAATAGTGGCGTAGCCATTGGGCGGCTTGCAGGGGGTACCCCCCCCCCCCCAAAAAAAAAAAAAAAAAAAAAAAAAAATCATATACAAATATATTCTAGTCCTATTCAGGGTGTTATTCGCACATAAATATGTGAATGTGTCGGTACATGTGCATTGTGCCTTAACTCATTGTGTGTTTAACTTATTGAAACTTATACAACCGACGCCCCCCCCCCTTCCATCAAAAGCTTGCTACGCCATTAAGGAAGAATGAAGATTTCACCCTGACTGACCACTCAATTGCCCTAGACTGTCTTGCCCTCGTCGTATATTGTTTCACTATATCGCGTTCATTTTGCAATTTTCCTAATTGACCCTCTGTCCAAAAGTAGGCAGACTGATTGAAAAGAAGAAAAAAAAACGCGCTAATTTGGATCCACAAGATCTTACAAGATTTTGACTTTCTGAAGCTCAAGTTTTTATTAACGATCGTTAGAAATCATTCGTCTTTTCATGTCTTAATGGCTTAGTAGTAGAGCAGTGGTCTCACGACCGGAAGGTCCCGGATTCGTAACTAATTCGATGCGCTAGTGCCCTTTGGCAAGGTATTGATGCTCATTACCAAATCTCTCGGAGAGGACTTAAAATCGTCGATCTCCTGGTTTCTTACTTACAAGGTTACACATGCATTCTTAGCATTGAAGTCACACATACCAACAAACAAAAAATTAATCATCAAGATGATTTTTATTTTGCAACTATTTTGTATTCAAGGCCAGTTGCTTCAGGCAAAAACAAATTATGGGATTGCGCATTGATAATACATTATTACCAGAAGAAATGTTTACTCGCGTTAGAGGCTTTATAATCCATGAATTTAATAGAGGCATTATTTCCCCGTAAATCTGATGAGCCAGAACAATGCTTGTACGAGGTTATTGATATAATAAGATATCCAACTGCTGCGATAAGAAGTAGAAGGGGAAAACAGTTGACAAGTAGTGATAATATTACTTGTACTACACTAAAAACACGTTCGAAGAAACTTTCATTTATAAAATAGTTAGGGGCATTTTGAGTACCCTTTTTCCCGTGAATCTGATGAGCCAGAACAATGCTTGTGCAAGGTTATTGATATAATAAGATATCCAACTGCTGCGATGAGAAATAGTAGGAAGAAACAGTTGACAAGTCGTGATAATTGTACTACGCTAAAACACGTTCGCGGAAACTTTTATTAAAACAAAAACAGTTATAAAAGGGCATTTTGAGTACCCTTTTCCCCGTGAATCTGATCAGCCTGAACAATGCTTGTACGAGGTTATTCAAACACGACAGTAGGGTACTCAAAATGCCCCTAACTGTTTGTGTTTAAATAAAATTTTCTGCGAACGTGTTTTTTTGTGTAGTAAAAGTATTATTATCACTACTTGTCAACTGTTTCCTTCTACTATTTTTCAACGTAGCAGTTGGATATCTTATTCTATCAATAAACTCGCACAATCATTGTTCTGGCTCATCAGATTCACAGGGAAAAAGGTACTCAAAATGCCCCCTAACAGTTTTTTTTAATAAGAGTTTCTGCGAACGTGTATCTCAGATATAACATTGTTAAACGATCCCTTTAAATCCCTTCTCAGGGATTCACAGGCCATCAGAAACGTATTCAAATATTTATCTGTAGCAAAGAGAGAAGTTTATGAAACTATGTGCATCATTTCAGATAAAAATAATATTTTGTTTTCTGTCCATGATTGTAAAAACTGAAGCGCGTTTTCATCAATTTCAAATAAAATATTGATGGATATTTCTTGTTATTGATATTTCAATGATCGTTGTAAAAGTTGATACCATAGTAATTAAAAGTTATTTCAAATTAGATAATTACCTGTCATCTGAGATTGTCGCTCAGTGAGCTTATTCATTGCATCCACGTTAACTGTTGAAAAAAACAGATACGTTTATACGGGTACTAAAACTATATATATTAACAATGATAATGATAATGATAAAGATAATAGGTAAGATTTGTATAAAAGGCGCCGAATCTACTTGCTCAAGGCACACTAGTGCGAAAAAGTCCAACACACAGTCCCATATCAGTAGGAGATAACATATGAACGAGGCAAAAAAGGGGAAAACTACTCTCAATATTGTACTCCTTGGGGTGTTTCACAAAGATCCTAACTCGAACTTAAGTTGGACTTAAAATTTATGGAGAGCCATTTGTAGCCTTAAAATTAAATATATCCCAAAGCAAAAATTGAATTATTTTAGACTTTTCATTAATTCCATATCAAGAACATGAAATCTCCTTGATAATACAAAATATGAATGATTTAAATCAACATTGTATGCCTCTTGAAATAACTTTTACAAAATATTTTCAATGATGCTAACGGCTTTCCATAATCGTTAAGTCCAACTTAGAGATAAGTTCAACTTAGGATCTTTGTGAAGCTCCCCCCAGATCAAGCAGATACATTATTTGTTTCACAATTCGACTTATCTGCAATTTCTTGCCTACAGTTATAGCATAGCGAGGACATTAAAAACACCATTATATTTGTAAGCGCTTATCGCATGGAAGTTTTCGAGCTTTTCACACACAATTTAAATCTTGTTCGACTTTCTCGCTTCAGAATAAGATTATCTGATCTTTTCTTGACGCTGTTGTGCATAACCTAGATATACTGAATTGATCAAGCTTGAGATCTAAAGCTAAAGTGAAAACTGAAGGGAAAAAGGATACAAGTTCTATAGAGAAAAGGCTCTTAGAACAACAGGGTCGTAGCTACGAAGAGGCAAATTTAATACAACAAAAATACATCGACATAGAAACGTACCATATTGACAAAGATGATACTAATGATGATGATGATGATAATGGTGATGATTCAATAACGACGAAAACGATGATAATGTATTCATGCTCCCACTATTATTGTTGTCCCTCTTATGAATTACGCACAGAGTTAAATTGCTTTTAAAAATGAAAAAGATGAAAATGAACAAAATAATCTACAACGCTAAGTCTGGCATAACTGAAAGTCCTACACTGGAAACAAAATGGCTCATTGATCAACTTATTTTCACAGTAACGTCATCCTTAAAAAACAGAACACTAAGGCCAGGAGATATTAATATGTAGTTTATGGCGGTTATACTATTCTAAGCAACGTGGTATATCACTTTTTTCTGTAGGTGTCAACGCCCCTATTGTATTTTGCATTGGCGCAAGAAGTCGTCCTCCTTTCGATGGTCTATGACCTGTATGTAAGATATGATTGCTCACTTTTCTGTGATAAATCGTTAGTATATTGAATTTGTCTCACAGCACAATATTTTTTCAACGATGTCGGCAGGACTATTTGATGATCTCTCTCTCTCTCTCTCTCTCTCTCTCTCTCTCTTTCTTTCCACCTGCCCCTTTCTTTCTCCCTCTCACCTCTCTATTTCTCCATATCTCTCTTTTCCTTCTCTCTTTTTATCTCTCTCTCTGTCTCTGTCACATTATACACATTTCATTAACGAATTCGTCCCATACTTGGGAAGTTTAGAGGAAAAAGCTTTACAGGATAATGAAAAACAAGATTCAAATAAATCATTGAGGAAGATGCTTTACATATGACGTATGACAAGAGGTTCTTTTCATATTTAGTTTCTACTTCCCCGAAAATTACCAGATGATAGATAGCATGGAATTCTTCATGAATTTATAACAAAAAGGGGAGAGAAGAATAAAAAATGGTAGAAGTCAGGCGCCGGGAAAAGAATCTGAAATTGGTGCTTAGAGACCCGCAGGGGTACATCGGCGAGGTGTATGGAAAGGGATGCTTGCAACCTCCCCTTTTGAATGCAGTGAAGGTGAGCAACGGCGAGAGGCCTTATTTGCTCGTTGCACACGAGGCATTATTAGGGACTTTTTAGATTTGCACGACGGAGAACGTGGACTGCCCTTTTAAGGCAATGTGACGTCCTTTTAAGGCACTGGCAGTGACGTCACGTTGCCTTAAAAGGGCAGTCCACGTTCTCCGTCGTGCAAATCTAAAAGTCCCTAATGACTGACGCATGGCTGCGTCAAAGAGTGGTGCGGTCCTTGACGCGCGACGTGAGAGTGATACTCGTTCACAAAGGGAATGCAAAATGAACAGTGGAAAGGTTGTGTTGCATCGCTGACGCAAATTGTGTCCATGGGCTTGATGAGTGCATGTTATGCAATCAAACTGACGCCCCGTGTGACCTAAACATTTTGTTTAATTGCCCGTTGCACATAGTGGCATTATTTACTGGAGAAAAATTGCTTCAGCAAGTTGCGCCATCTTTGACGCATCATTTCTGAGTGCTGTTATACAAAAGGAAAAATCGAAATGTACAGTGCAATCACTGTGTTAAATAAATGGCGTATGGGCTATCAATGTACTGGAGAAAAATCTCATCGCATGTGTTAAAAAGGATATTTTAATAAGCATCATCTCCTATGGGCACTGACTTAATGATACCGGTATTCCCCCGGGATTTTTTTTTTTTTTAAGGATTAAAAAAACAAGTATTTATGACGGGGAGACGAATGGGAAAACACCATATCTGACCTGCAGGCACAGTGTAGAAGCTATCTTATGCGTATGTAGACATGCTTCTTATTTTCATCTGAATAATTAAAAGAATTTCTTTTGAACGAAGAAATTCTTTTAATAGGTCATGAAATAGAGAGAAGAGAAATGAATCTTGTCAATCTTATTTTAAACTTCGCTCAGTTTATTATCTATAGAAACTATATTAGAGAATGTTTTGTAAGTGAAAAGCACAGGATACATGCTGTATATTTGATAAAAGAATTAAAGGTGGAAATTCGCACCTATCTCAATATGAAATGTAATCAAAAGAAATTCGATACAAACGAAGTTACAAAAGTTACAAAAATGTTTTCATTATTTTAGTTAGTGATTATGTCACATTAGTTTCATGTTCTGTACTATGTATGATATGTTACAACTGCATGAATTCTGTAGTTATTTTATGATATGAACAAATAAAGTCCCTCGAAAGAGGATAAATAAAAAAAATCTGAATAATGGTATTTGCCTTGCCAGAAGCAAAATGCGTAGGTTTTGGAGAACGAAAATGAAAGAATTATAGAGATTAATGATACTTTCTCCAAATATGTTATCTTTGAAAATGATGGAAGATACATATAAGATTTACGGACGGAATACAATAATAGTTATTTGCCATAATGTTCTGCTTATGCCATGAATATACTCATGTTATAAGGAGTTGAACATTGATAGCATCAACAAATAAAGACTAAGATACATTTATCCTTCAATACACTCGAATATTCAATCAAGAAATCATAAAATGAATAAAATTTAAAATTTAAATTACTTCAAATCTTAAAAGGTGATAAATTTCTAAGAACAGAAATGATTGAGTAGACAATGCGAACAAGAATAGGAGTTAGCAGGATGCAGAAACAAGAAGAAGAAAAGAAAAAAACACATGTAAGCCACGAATACCATAAAACATTTTAAAGAAACTAGATTCCAAGAAGGCATTTGTTATGGTGATGAAAACATTTACAGTATCTTAACATGATCAATACACCAGTATCTACATAGGTTCATTACGCCAGTTATGACGCATTGTGCCAGGCGGACAAAAGGCATAAATTTGCTGGCATAGGTCTGCGTCAGCAACTGGCGCAGCCTTTGACGCACAACGGGTGAGTGGCATCGTTAAAAAAGAGCAAAATGATGGGACTTAACCGCGTCAAATAGCTAATTGCCTACACGTTTTTTCTTATTAGCGCAGGTCATAACGCAATCCTAAATGACGCCTCGTTTGTGACGGGTATTTTACCTGTTACCACAAGAGATTTACTTATGCTATTCAAGCCATTGAAGCTAATCAGTTCATTTGCGAATAAGGGACAGCGCCATGCAAACTTTTGAAGAGGAACTATAATGATTGAAATTATTATTGTTATTGTTGTTGTTGTTATTGTAGTTGATGTTGTGATAATTAATTGAAGTGTTTGTCTCCCTCACACGGTGCGTCAAAGATCGTGTCAGTCACTGACACCGCCAAAGATATGGCAATAAACCAGTTCACGGTTGCAGTCTGAGCATGAGCAGATGAAGGTCATTGCAGAACAAATTTTGAAATACACGGAGATTAATACTGGATACGTGCTCATGAAAGTTATGTAATCATTATTCATTCATGCACATTCAGTGCACTCCATGATACGTCTATGATGATACACAGGTGCAAGTATACTTTGAAAAGGGGAAACAAAGGCTATTTATAGAGCACCTCCATCGTTGTAGGAGTGATTATTTCAAAATATACAAAGTGGGATCTCTTCATGTTTTGAAGATCTGTGGATATTCGGGGTCATTGCAGTAATGTGCTAACCGTGAACTGGTCTATTGGCATTTCGTGTACAACGGGGCAATAGAGTACTCCCCTACATCAATGACGCAACCCCCTATTAATAAATACCGAACCTCCCTCGCAGTCAAAGGATTAAAGTTTGTTCGTCTCTATTAGAGTGACTCTCGGGAACGAGGAGAAGGCATTCTGTAAGTACTTCCGAGTGGTTCTTCAATCTGTTCATGCATACTTAATGAATGCACGTATCAATATTATTCTTAAATATGTCTTTTGGGTGTTTTGACCCAAGAAAAATTGCTATATGTTTAATATACCTCCATATTTTTCAAAGTGATAGAAATTCCCTTAACACCTGCTTAAAGGGACTTGGTAACATTGATCAGATGAGAGAAAATGGTGCTATAAGGTAGTGACTTCAATGCTAGATGTGCAAGTAAAGATAATCTGAAAATTTGAGTGAAAACCAACCATTATTAATGATACAAATTTTGGAAAAACTGATCTGATCGATTCCTGAATTCTCCCAACTAATTATTACACTTTGATTACATTTTGGGTGAATCTAAATCTTCACAAAGCAATGAATTGGCTCTATATACCGTTCCAATCATTTACGTGTTGAAAGATTTTTTAAATCCTGTTTTATGTCTTATCTTCATGGAAAAACGTTTGGAATATTCAAAAATTTGTTAGGAGAATTTACTATTAGAGGGTATCGCACAGTGACGCCTTCGAAGAAAACCATAAATATCTTTGGGGTTTGAGAATACTTTCAGGATTGTTTGCATTTTACAGGGTCAGTACGGTAGAAGGAATATGATCAGTAACATTTCATACTGTTACTTTAATGCTTTTGTGTGCAGTAGCCGTCGTGCTTTTTTGTATTAAAGGGATCCGGTAACTTTGTCTCAGATTCTGAAATAAAATTCTGGATTTAGCCCATGATGCAATGATAATTATAAACCTTTAGGTCAGTCAGGAACCCCATGACTTTTACAAGCCGATCGCCTGTCTGATTATCAAGATATTTATGATTGGAATTACAAATTTTTAAAACCGTTCGCCTGACGGTTTTCATAACACTACAGTCTATTGGGGAAAACGAGTATGGTAAAACCGGTCACTCAAAGATTTTTATTTTTTTGAGGCACTTCTTGATCATTTTGAAGCGCAATTTGTTTAGGGCTTCAATATTACACCATATCACAGACACTGATAACACGTAGGGCCGTGTATCTCAGATTTAACATTGTTAAACGATCCCTTTAATGAAAAGCCGGTATGTCGTAAATCTTCTCTCAATTACGTATAAATGCAATTAAGTAATGCTTTTTATATACCTCGCACACCTTTGCACTAAACATTATAATAGTTAAAACGTCGCCAGATGGTGGTCGTTTTCGCCCCTGCTCGCTTGGCCAATCATTCCAGGTGGGGTTGTTACCCCGCAATTCTCAGGACGAAAACGATCACTGTCCTTGGGGTACCAACTAAATGCGAACAGTGGGAGTGGTTATTATCCAATCACCAGTTTTGCAGGGGTTAAAATGATCTTTGAGCAATTTATATTCTAGCTTTATCTTCACACCGATACTAGCATTTTTGTAATGGTTTCGTGAGTTAGACCCTGCACTTAGCCTCTACCGTGGTATGATATCTATAGCCCTGCGTAGGGTGCAAGGAACTGCTTGGCGGATACAATTGTGAGACTAGGTTAAATTCCCACCATTTCTGCTAAAGGGGAGTATAACCTTCTTTATGTCTAACAAAAAGGGAATAAATAAATAAATAAAAGAACGTATTGTCAGTAACAGCTATTAAACAAAATAGCTTATTTCGAACTTCAAGCGGCTCAAAGTATGTCCAATTTTACAGGAAACATGAACGTTAACAGTAACTGTTATGTTTAATATTAAAAGACCTTCAGTCAATTTTCCCTAACATTTCGAATTAACAGGTTTTCCAGAGCGACAACAGAAGATAAATGGATTCTTAAAGAATCATGTCTTCTCAAAAGCATTAAACCCTTCGGATTATGGTACCTCGTAACTTGGTTTATGGTTTGTTTGATTATCATGTTCAGACCTGACCCAGTTCTGTTGCATAAGACAGAGAGAGAGTCGCTCGTCTCTCGCCAACGGCAAGTTACATCACCAAAGTAATATGAAGATTTTCAGTTGGTGTGGCTTACATAAAGAAAGATATATGAAGAACTTTGCAGCATATCTCAAAGCTGCAGTCCCATATAATAATATAACCCATCGTAATCAGACCGCGAGTTTGTATTATTTCTAGGTTTTGCTTGCTGCACTAGGCGTTATAGGGACTTTTAGATTTGCACGTCGACATAGTGGACTGCTACGTGTGACGGACTTTTAAGGCACTGACAGTGCCTTATAAGGACGTCACAACGCCTAAAAATGAGGGGCAGGGGGGGGGGGGGGCAGCCCTGGCTACATGTGAACTGCAGTAATATTTTAACAGATGCAGCAAGACGTCACAACGCCTTAAAAGGACGTCACACGTAGCAGTCCACTATGTCGACGTGCAAATCTAAATGTCACTATTTACTGACGGACGACTGCGTCAACGACTGAAGCGGTCTTTGACGCGCGACGTATATGGGGGTGACACCGTATAAAAAGCAACGGCAACATGAAAACCAGCGTCAATACTGTGTTGAGCTACTAGAGGTGTTGTGGTCGAGTGGATACGTCACCGGGCTGTCGATCACAAGGTCCGCGGTTCGAGTCCCGCCGCGGCACTAATGTCCTTTGGCAAGAACCCAGGTGAGTTAAATGGGCACCTGGTAGGATTATTCCTTGAAATTCACTGTGCGCTGATGATAAGGCCTGGAGCTAAAGCTAGGGTAATAAAGTCCAAAGCTCTTTGGAAGCGCATAGAGATGTTATTTCATAACGTATTATGCGCTATACAAGAACTGAACTATTATTATTATTATTATTATGGGGTAACTGTCGCATCATGGTTGATTAATAGCGCAAGTAATAACGCTAAGTAATTGACTCCTCATTTGCAACAGGCATGTGACGTTTAACGAATAGGTTGCGTCAGTGGTTTGAATAATGGTTTGAATAATGTCCACGTCTTCATTCGTAATTGTATTTGTTCAAAGAATTAGTAACTTGACAACGCAAACATTTCATCTTTACAATGCGCGTATGAAATTTACCACATGGCATGATTGAGGCCCATGATCAAAGTTGATGAGGGGGGGGGGCTGTAAACAAAAGCCTTGATAAACTGGCCCCGCCCACGAATTAAGCGGCTCTCAGGCAATATCCCGCCTTCAAAGAAAGAGGATTCAGATTTCTCAATTATTAACAAATCCACAAAACAACGAACCGTTTCAAATTGGAATTTCCGAAAGTAACCTCTAATTCAGCCAACAAAATCCCCTTATCAAGAGAGCTAGGATAAAACGTCTCTCATGTTTTTTTCTTCATCATTTTCAATAGATTAACCTAGATCAGTTTTAATGTAAGCTATATTGCGCCTCTATTGACACAGATAATTATTTGAACCTCCTTTTTAGAGACGAAGCCTAATTAATAGCACACGACTCCTCGTTACAATTTTAAAGGGTATTACTTAACATTTTTTGTAGAATCTGATTTTATGTGTTATTTCTCCTATTGAGGGGATACTGAACACAAATCTACCTATTGTCAAATGACGACTTTGACCGTTGCCATGGTGAATAAATATTTTGTTTTAATTAAATATTTTCTTCAAACAACAACAAAATATAATGTTAGTGGCTAAGTAGAAATGTTTCCAATAAATATGTCGATTGTCATGGTAACTACAGTAATTTCTTAAAATAATATACATATTTCTAATGAAAAAATGTAAAAACATATAGAACTGTCTGAGTATAGAAGGCGCTGTTCATACAGAAACGATTCTAAAGTCGTTCGGTTTCCTAATTAAATATGAAATGACAAGAACAGAATCGACCCCAGTGTTTTTAGCCTTATTTTTAGTAAGTACGTAATTCATCATTATATCCCAAGCCATAAGCCCATGCTTATGCTTCAGCATGTTTGGGATGCATATTTGTACCAAGCTATGATGCGGCGAAACAAGTCTCGGTGCCGAATTTGATGTCTCTATCTCGGTCTAGACGTCGAGACCTAATATGAAATGAATGTAATCGAAGTTTTCCACCTGGGGGGGGGGAGGGGGGGGCGTTTCACAAAACGTGTCACCAGAGTGACAAATGACAGTTTTTGTTACAAGCTACTGAAATTCTTGCTTCTGATTGGTTATCAACAGATTTGTCATTGATTTGTGTAATTTGTCATTGAAAAAAGGCTTTGTGAAACGGGTCCCTGGCCTTTTTTTATAGTCTTCGGACCCATACAGGACTCGACTACAGTTTGTTTGTTTGTGTATTTGTGTATGCTTGTTTTTTTATTCTGTTTTTGATTTGATCTGATTTGTCATATTCGTTGTGTGTTTTAATAATAATAATAATAATAATAATAAAGTCATTTTTATTTAGCGCATAATAATAAATTCTCTATGCGCCTTACAATAAGCAATTATACAATATATTACATGACTAATCTAAAGACTAAAATATGCATGAATTAACAGAAATACATATCGTATACAATGATGAAAATCAGAAATGATATAAATGGTATAAACTTATGAACATAATTATAATAGTTGAATAATTAAGATCTTATTGTAGTAAAGAAATAATATTATTTGACATAAACTAGCATATAATTAACATACTATTGAATGATCATAGATGTCTTCGGAAGTGATTTGAAGGAATCGACCGTCGGGGCGTTACGAACATTTGCTCGTTTTAGTCTGTTGGTTTGTTAGTTGGTTTATTTTGGCTAGTGGCCATTAAAGGTATGTGGTAATTAAGTCTGTTTTGAATAAGGGTTTGTGAACTTCACGATTTGAACACTCGTATATACAATGTAGGCTAATTTCGAAATGTTACCAAGATTAATGCATACGTCTTTGTTAAATACCTTTTGAAGAAACATTTCATTCACCTTTTATGAAAAACTGTATTTGAATAATCAAAATGCAAATTGCATAGGTACACATTACGTATTGTGGGTGGTAGGAGGGCAAACCTTGCCTGACCTAGCAACAACTAATGTATGTAATTTACATTCCTACAATACCAGGTGACTGTAATAGCTCGTCGTTAAGTAAACGTGTATAAATTCCAATACATATGGACAATGGTCTATTGACGGAGAAAATATCTTAACACCATTTTTAGATTGATAGGTTTATGACTTCTAATGTAGTGGGATGTATACACGTTTACTTAGCGAGGAGCTATATTACAATAAACTGTTGTTGCAAGAATGCAAATTACATACATTAGTTGTTGCTAGGTTTATGATTTAACCTCTCTTTTCTTTTCGCAACTTACAGCATTTAATTATGAGAAGAAAATTGATGTACACCAGCAGCTTGACTGTTAGGTATTTGATGGCCATGACAACGGGAACGATTGTACCTGTCGCGTTCTTAGCAACCTGTACTATCATATGCAAGATAATAATTTCGACATTTGCATTAAAATACTCCAATTCCTTTATTTCGTTGTTGCTGCTGCCATTTGTGTTTAATTATTCATTAATTGTTCGTAGTTCACGTCAAATCATTCATGTCCGCTCCAGGTTTCTTATTATTCCGCCTCCATCATCTAAAAATGGAAATATTCTCGCATATTGTTCATTTTCGGATTCCCGTTCATTCTTGCGATTGACTTTGATGAGTGCAAGGCATAAAGCTTCAGTTTGTCTGTACCCGTCGTTATTCTTCAATTTCTTTAGTAAACTAATCGAGATAAGGATTACAGGACCTTACTCCCATCACATGGTAGGTGGTGATCGAATTGAAAATGGCAGCTATAATTCATCGCGAGGATCAAGTATAGAACAGTCGAGATATCAGTTCGCAACGAGAACATAGAGGAGAGAAATGAAACCACAACTCAATGGGACAATTGAAAACGATTTTACGCTTACCTTCAGTGAAAAGATCCGATTCATCGCTGTACCAGCGTCGGGCCTGAAGACGATCTCCTGGTCGATTTGTAACATATCCAACACTCAATCACCGATTGATAGAAGTTGCGAAGGCGGAAGGAAACGATGCGGGGAGCCCGCGGAAAGTGTGAAAGTTTCTCGGTGGAACGCGAAGAGCGAGAAATTTCTCATTACCGTCGTGGCGCGCTAATAGCCATACGCACACACATACGTTTACATTAGAAGCTGTCTCTCCCGATTCCTCCCCCCCCCCCCCCCCCCCCACTTCTCATTCCTTTAACTCACTCTTTTACCTCTGTCTCTGTGTGTTTATTCTATGCTTATTTGCTCTTCCTCTCTCCCAATTCATTCCTCTTTCTCTTCCATTATCTCTTCCTCTCTCCTCTTTCCCACTTTCCCATTCCCGACCTTCTCCCATTTCTCATCATGCGTTGACTCCCCCCCCCCCCCCCCCCCCCCACTCCGTAAACGGAGGGATACCATGCGCGTTACCAAAATGTCCGGTAAAGGGGTACTTTTCACGCACCAAAGTCCGGCTCGTAGTACATAAAAATCCGGCCCTTATTGACTTTACACACCGTACTTAGGGGGGGGGGGGGGTGTTGACTCTTCATCTTTCTCGTATTTTCTCTATAAGCTCTCTCTGGCTAGCTCTACTCTCAATCATTCTCTCACTCTCATATCCCCAGACTCTCTTTCTCTCTCCTTTTCATTCACTCCTTTGTATTTCTTGCTCAGTTCATGACATCATGTGCACTGCTTGTGTCGTGAATCCTTGCCCTCTAGCAAGAATCAGTGTCAGTTTTCTGCTGTCTTGTGTGGTGCCGGTCATGTTGCCATTGTTGGTGTGTTGAAGAAGGATGAGGTGGGAAGTGGAGAAAGAGGAGGAGAGATGGCTTGAGAGATGTAGGACATCGACGATGAGAAGACATCAGAAAATAACTCAGTCGATCAATTTAACAATAGAGAGAGTCAGAGAGAGACAGAGAGAGAGAGGGGGAGGAGGGTGGAAATGACAGAATGAGAGATAGAGGAAAGAGAAAAGGTGATAAGACATCAGAAAATAACTCAGTAGATAACTTAACAATAGAGAGAGAGAGAGAGACAGAGGGGGAGAGAGCGAAAGAGTGGGTGAGAGAATGAGAGATAGAGGAAAGAGAAAGGGTGGGAAAAAAGATAACTATATGAAATAAAAAAGGAAATAGGGAGAGAGATAAATAGAGAGGTAGAGGGGAAGAGAGGGAGAATGACATGCAAGTAGTGATAAATAAATGGGGTCCATTTTGTGGGTCTTACTGTAGTTATTGGGTTGATCAAAAACTATCTAGGTTAGATTGTAAAACATTTGTTTTGGGATACTCACTTAAAAGAAACCTCACCCTAAAAAATAAGTGCAGGTATGCTGAAAGATGAGATGTCTTCCCGTCTTTTGGTGTACAGAGCATTCCTTACGAAAGTGTACAAGAGATACACAAATGAAGATATTCTCGGCATGATGTACTGCCTTTCAGCGTGACATGGGCGCAGCCATTTTCATGATAATGTGACGTACAAGGCGAACTTGTACATGTATCATGCACCAAATTTTCCCCCCAAAAATACTTTTCAATGAGGACAATTCATAGCTATTAAGGTGAAAACAACAATATAAAGAGCACCAGCTTCTTTATGCAAATTTGTTTTCTGACAAATGTAGTACAAAAGACAAAAGCAGGTGAATGAAATACTTCGTCACCGCACACACTTGGGAAGGAAGCATCCATTAATTTTAATGCAATTACTTGATAAACGACTTGACAAAGTACGTCACGTTATCAAGAAAATGGAGGTGACCATACATTATGATGAGAATTTCTTGCTTTATACCTCTCTCATGCACTTTGGTCGGGAATCATGTAGATTAATGGGCAAGAATACAATAAAACTCTCAGGAGAACTAAAGTTATTTCTCGGGCGAGGTTTACTTTAAGGATTTTAAGGAGGTTTAAGGAGGTTTAGTGAACCCGTTTCTAAGGCTCGGGGACATGGGAATTTTTAGTTAACAGTTTGCTTATAGATGTTATCAAAAGGCCGACGTGTTTCTCTTAAAGATATCGCAAAATCAGGTAGTTATTTTTACTAAAAAATGAAAGGGATCATTCGATTTCAATAGTTAATGCAGGCACACTTCGCTTTCTTGCTTTTCGCTTTATTACGTCTTTGGTGTTCCATGCCCTAACCTAAATAACACATACCATTACACACATCCACACGCAAGCACTCTCTCTCTCTCTCTCTCTCTTTCTCTCATTCTCTCTCTCTCTCTCTCTCTCTCTCTCTCTTCTCTCTCTATTCCTGTCATTCTCAATTTCTATAACCGTACGCACAGTAATAGCAATCAACATTTGACACTCACGACGAACCTCGTTGTCCAAAAAGAGAAAGAAAGAAGGGCTTTTCGCCCGAATTCCCGATTTATCTCTCCCTCAAATTGATGCCCTTTCAGCCGGACATTTCCCTTATTATCCTCGATCTTTTTTAGCTCCCTTCATCACACATCAACCCTCTCCGATATCGCGCTCTTTTTCTCATTAATTTTACCCGGGCGACATTCCAATGAAAATAAAAAGAGAAAAAGTGCTAATGATGATAAAAGAAGGAAATGAGAAAAAGAAGGAAAATGAGAAAAAGAAAGACACGACCCATTAACCCTCCCAGCCCTTGGGAACCTTTCATTCTTGGAGACGAATGACTAACCGGTAATCAATCAGAGTCGTTCGAAAAATCCGTCGGAAATATGTAATCGAAGTAAAGCGCCTATCACGTCGACAAACTGGGTTTTAAGAAACTTGGCATTATGGGTAAAACAAGAAAGGAGTATGCTTCATCCCCATCCAACTTCCCCCCCCCCCCCTCCCCCTCCCCTCCTCCTCCTCTTCCTCCTCCTCTTCATCGATCCAACATTGATCGCACGCCTAAAAAATGAATGAAATTATGCATAACATTTTATTGAAATCGTGCCTTGGGTATGATTCTCAGAAAATGTCATCAGTAGGTTGATATTATTATCCATTTATATATACCTTTTGAAAGGAACGGGGGATAAAGATAAAAGTCAAAATTAATACAACCAAATTATTCTCTACACTTATTTCTAACGTTTATTTTTAAAGATGATCCACTTTTAGCTCTGATATGAAATCTTCTCTGGTTGCACACTCACTTTGATCTACATCGTCAGATTGTCGAATGCCATCTTATTCAAAGGAATGAAAATCAGTATATTCGATGTTCTTTAATAACACACAACTTCTATACGTTTTATCTTTAGGAGTTACTCAATCCAGATATAATTTAGTTGACCCACTCGTGTTCAAAATATCTTGCTTTCAGAAATATCATTGAGCTACGTGGCTGCCTAAGATCCAGAAAGTTAGGGACTCGTGTTCAGCTAAAGTACATGTAGATGGCCAGTCTAATGCAACGAAGTTAAACACATTCCATAGAACGAAGAATAATCGTAATAACGGCTTACGGATATGTAGCGCCCTCACAAGCTCTCATTACCGTGTGGACTATCTCCACTTCTTAGGGAGTATTCTTGCCATATTCTTACATTTTTCATAAATGACTATCGTCGTGGAGGTGTTCGTGGTATAGTGGTTCAATCACTTACTCTCAATCCAAGGGTTAAAGGTTCGAATCTCAGCCCAGCGCTAACGTCTCTTGGCAAGACTTTCCACGTTTGCCACTCTCCACCCAGGTATCTGGCAATTGCTGGGGTAATGATAAATGCAGAGCACCTAGAAAGAAGAACTGATGCTGACGGGTCTTCTCTCGGTACACAATATTTTTTTTTGTATATCATCATTGTCCTCGGTAACTGGCTTTCTAGCCCGGACACATATGTGCACGGCATCTCCGCTCATTGGGGATATTCTTACCATAACTGTTATTGCTCATAAAAGTGCACCTCTGTGTGAGGACGAATTCCCATTGAACTCGATTGCTAAAATTATAAAGACACGATTAAGGAAAACTTAAAAATGACCTGTGCATCACTTCTTAAAAAAACTTGAACATTACAATGACGAATTATGGTAGTGGAACAAAAAAACTCTGGTTGTTCCTTGGAATTCTTTGCGACTTTGTTAGAACCTCACTTAATGATTTTTTTTTTTTACACACAGGGATATAGGCATACATTCTGACAAAAACATCGAGAAAACAGTCACGAAACGTATTTTTAAAAATTAGAAAAATATTCCTTATTGAAATTGCTTTACCTTGGCACCGCTAACATGGCCAACATTTCACCCGAAATCTGAGACAAAAATACAAAATCACATTGTCAAGACTGAGTTTGATATGGATGGTACTAAATGAGTTTCAGATGTAAATACTTGACTCAAAGTATCGTAGGCGGCGCCAGCAGAAGGTCATATATTTTGATGGAGCCAGCCTGCTTAGAAGTATCCAGGGCATCGTTTCACAAAACTGTCATATTTGCAAGTTCATTGACATCTGATTGAGACGCGCGTTAAAGTTGGTACACGCATTGCAATGGGTTGTCGGTGAACTTGTAACTGTGACGGTTTCGTGAAACCACGCCCATGTTATTGAATCTAAACCAATAGAATCTGCGCATGAGGGTTCACCGCGAAATTATTCGGGCAACGGGCCGTCAGCAACGCAAACTCAGTGAAGTAGTAGTAGTAGTAGTAGTAGTAGAATTTATTGGATAACTTGTTTAGCACAGGGCTAATCTGCCACAAGGTCCATTGCACATAAATAGAAAGCAAGTTAAATATACAACAGTTTAACACATATAATAGCATTAAACAATACAGATAACAATAGTTTACAACATACTGAAATGATATATTATTTGAATGCAATGAGATACATAATTGACATTTGGGGCTAGTGTGATCACCTCACCATTGCTGAGCACAAAATTGTTTTGAACCAGCCGCCTTGACAACTTTGACAGTATGACGTCACACTTCGGTCCTCTATATCGTTTGCGGACACTCTCAAAGCTTTTAGCATGTGTTGGTGTAGTTTTGCGTTTGATTTTTTAAAACCACCATGACCATCCAACGAAAATGTCATTTGTAAAAAAAGTCCATGTCTCTAGTTAAAGTCCCCAGGGACTATCATTGAATTTTATTACCTGTTTACCTCTTCTTCTTTTTTTTTTAGTCATCTCTTTTTGAGTTTTGGACTTGGTTAATTGATTTCTGCTACGTCTCGCTTCTAGACGGGAGCACTTGACTTTTGTTATTGAGGACTTCTTTTTGAGTGGGGCACTCGATGTTTCGACAGAGGTCGAGACAAAAATATTTGTTTCATTTTCTTGTATGTCTCTTTCAGTATGCCCTCCCCCTTCTCTCTCGCTCTCTCTCTCTCTCTCTCTCTCTTTCTCTATCTCTCTATCTCTCTCTCCCTCCCCCTCTCTCTCTCGCTCTCTCTCTCCCTCTCTCTCTCCCTCTATCTATCTCAATCTCTTTCACTATATTACTCTTTCTCTCGTCTTCCTTCCCTCCCCTTCCGTCTTTATCCACCTCCTTTATTTTGTTGCTTTTTTTGCTTCTCGCTCTTACCTTCGCCGACGTACATGTAGGTCGAAAAACGCCACATGTGCTACGTCTCCCATCCCCATCCCTTGCCCCCCCCCCCCCGCCCATCCCCTTTCCCTGTTTGTTTTGCAATAAGTCAGTTTTGTATTGTAATGAAATAGACCATTTTTTAAATGTATTCAAATTTAATACGCGTTTAATAGGACATTTTCGTAATATAATCAAATTTAATGCACCGATCTTTGTTAAGTGCCTCGTTACAATATATTTCATTCACCTGTACTCAAAATGCGAATTGCATATATTATGCGATGTTGGTTGAGACAAGCCATAATATTTGTCCTACATAGCAACAATTAATTTATGGAATTTGGACTCTGACTTTTGAAGAACAATTACATTACGAAAACAAATTACGGAAGCAGTCTTTTAAATACCAGTTTGTTTACGCCAAGTATACCTCGTTACGAATTATTTAATTCACCTGTTACGAAGCACTGTATTTCAATAGTCGGAATATAAATTGCATACAGTACATGTTGTGAGGTAGGGCAATCCGTAAGGTTAGACTGACGTAGCAACAAGAAAGTATGCAATTTTCATTCTGACCAGGGACTTGAGAGAGAAGGACTGGAATCAAGCCGGCGAAACTCTTGTAATTTATTCAACGCATTCGTGAGTTCTAAAAAGCGTAACAATGGGATGTGTAACATTCCACTTGGCTTTGAAGTTCCATGCCCCGAACCGCGCTTCCACTGCGGGGACTTTCGGAAGCCAGGCACCAGTTTTACATTTATTACAAAATATTAAATTACCGGCAAAATTTCAGTGTAAATCAAAAACTTTAAATGTGGATTGTATTGGGAATAGTGCAACAACACATTTCCAAATTTAGAACTCCGTCCTTCCTATAATTTGTGTGCCAGAGTTGGTAAAAGAAAAATTACATCCTGACAAAAACTCAATAGTTTAGGATAATGCGCTAATTTGTGCATGTTTTAATGTCCCGTTATTTGATCCATGATTTACAATCTTCAATAACATTAAGTTTGCTAATGCGTGATTTTGCGTGTTTTTTGTATTTTTGAAGTTAAAAAAAAGGATGAAATTACACAATTTGTGTTCGCTTGTTCTACTCTTTACACATTCAACAATGAATGAGAAATCATTGAAAGGGACAGTGAACAGTGGCTGTGATACCATTTTCCGATGTAGGAATTCTAAATCCTGAAATTCATGCGCTCTTTTATCTCACCACCTGGTCAGCAGTTGCAGATTAGCGCATAACTTTTCGGCGGAGAGTGGCTTGATTCCAGTCCTTCTCTATCATGTCCCTGTTCTGACTATTGAGACACAACATAACAAGCGAATCCAAAAGCTGATCGCTAGGTAAAAGTTTATTAATTTGATTACATTTTGAAAATGGTCAATTTAAAGGAATAATTGCCTATGAAGTCTTTTATACAGGAATTTAAATATAGTACTTAGTTGACCAGAACAGAAAGAACAGTTTTCGTTCGACAACCAAACATACCAACATGACATTAGAGGGCGCAATCCTACTTAGACTATGCCACATATTCAGTCTGCCACCGTGGACTTCGAATATCCATACAATGTAAAGATAAAGTTGATTTCTGGTCTTGCAATTGCGATGTAAAATATACCTTGTGGAAGCGACTGGAAAGGTTGATAATGTAGCACACAAGTATTTATATAATATTGGATGGCTATGGTGTGATACAAGAATACATTGCTTGACCTAAGATACTAAGGCCAAATAAAAAAAAAACATGTTTAGCGTCCTGTTTTTTGGAAAAATAGGAAGGAGGAGGAGGCCCTTTTTTTTTTTTTTTTCTTTCAAAATGGCCGCTCGGTACATTTTCCCTGTCAGTCGGGCTATTTTTCAAGCTGGCCGCCGATATTTTTTTTTTTTTTTCAAAAATCAGAAATAGATCCATTTTAGCAGTGTTTTCATATTTTTTCTTT